>JAWPHD010021756.1:0-27250 GCA_037043455.1 Cyrtodaria siliqua
TGTCTTGCACTATCCATCAGTTGTTGTGCCTCTTTGGCCTTTTGAATCAACGAGTTTTTTACGGCGTTAAATGCGACTGGGTTTTCACTCCAAACTTTTATAAAGGTGGCTTTAGTGTTGCTTTGCATGCTTCTATCATTCATCTGGTTCTGATATTCAACGTAACAACGGTTCTTTCTCGTATAATCAAACAGTGATTGACCAATCATCAATTCAAATTTAGGCGTATTACCGGGAAACATAGGCAGTGTTAGACGATTTTCTATCATTTTCTTTTTTTTCCTTCTTTTAATGATCTCCAGTTGCACTGCTGTAAGTCTTACGTGTTTCTTTTTTTCTTTGTTATTCTCACTTAGAACAGGTTCATTTGATGAGACTGCAGCTCTTTCTAGAAGTTGACAGTCCTGATGTCGTGCTTTGTACAGAATGGCGAGAAACTTGCATCGACTGTAATGTGTCACGTTGACCTGGCTGAGACAGTCGAGAATGAAACATTTCAAGGCCGGGGAGTACTGACTGCTTCCGTTCTCCGAGTCACGAGTTATCTCCTCTTGTATATAATAACAATGTTTGTCAAGTTCTTCAATACTTGGCACATAATCTGTAAATAAGGCGGTATGATAAACGTTCAACATTGCTTACAGAGTTTGACTGAGTTCTTGGTGAGGCCAAATAAAATTATATGTGCGGTTCCGGTTTCCCGGATGACTCCATTTTTAGGGGCTGACCCTAAACATTTCATGCCAAAAAGAAAAATGTTTTGTTTGTTTAATTAAATTATGTTTTCTTCCTTTTATGTACCTCATATCAACAAATACATACATCAATCAATTTATTAGGTGTTATAAATATTGAGTGAATAAAAAAAACAGACAAAATAGAATATTTTTAAAAAATAAAATATGTTCCGTACCTACCCTAGATTTTGTAGCATGTTAAAGGAACCACACACACGATTTTATTTGGCCTGACGATACACGTTTAGAAAACTATAACCAAATAAAATTATATGTGTGGCTCCGGTTCCCTAACCGACCCCCTTTTTAAGGGCCGACCCTAAACATTGTACGCCAAATTTAAAAAAAATATATATATGATTTTTTTTTTAATTATATTTTCTATCTGTTCTGTATTTGATGATATCAACAAATCAACAAATATATATTTAAATTAGTTTATTAGGTTATAAAAGTATTGAGTGGTAAAAAGCATATTATGGTAGATAATATATATAAATATAAAAACCATTTAGCCATTTTGGTAAAGGTTCCAATTCAACATCAATTACAGTTTTTGAGAAGTAGTCGCCACAAAGTCGCATTTTTTAAATCTATTTTAAGGCTATCATGAATTTCCTTCTGACCTGAATCTTTGCTAGGGTCAACTAGACATCAAGAGCAACATTCCTCTTAAGTTTCATGAAATTCCATTTAGTAGTCTCAGAGGAGTAGTCGCCACAAGTTTTTCCTATGTAACTCCATTGCCGGCCATGTTTGACATCCAATCAAAATGAACTTTGGTTAGGACCAACTACATGTCGTGGCAGTCATTTTGGTAAATGTTCCAAATGAGAAGTAGTCACCACAAAATCGCATTTTTCCAGTATAACTCTATGTAAACAAAGATGGCTGCTGGCTGCCATGTTTGACATCGAATCGAAATGAATCTTGGTTAGGACCAAGTACATGTAGCACCAGTCATTTTGGTAAAGGTTCCAATCCAATATCACTTCGTGTTTTTGAGAACTAGTCGCGCCACAAAGTCGCATTTTTAAAACCTATTTTTAGCAGTGGTGGCCATCTTGAATTTTCTACTGACCTGAATTTTTGCTAGGATCAGCTACACATAAAGAGCAACATTCCTGTCAAGTTTCATGAAATTCCATCATTAAAATAGTTTCAGAGGAGTAGTCGCCATAAGTTTTTCCTATATAACTCTATGTAAACAAAGATGGCCACTGGAGGCCATGTTTGACATTCAATCAAAATGAACTTTGGTTTGGACCAACTACATGTCGAGCTAGTCTGGTAAAGGTTCCAAATCAATATCACTCATGGTTTTTGCGAA
This sequence comes from Cyrtodaria siliqua, assembly GCA_037043455.1. Classification (NCBI taxonomy): domain Eukaryota; kingdom Metazoa; phylum Mollusca; class Bivalvia; order Adapedonta; family Hiatellidae; genus Cyrtodaria; species Cyrtodaria siliqua. The sequence goes on from JAWPHD010021756.1 coordinate 2,068, forward strand.
GTGGTCGCCACAAAATCGCATTTTTAAAATCTATAGTAAGCCGTGGTGGCCATCTTGAATTTCCGGCCGACCTGAATTTTGGCTAGGATCAGCTAGACATCAAGAGCAACATTCCTGTGAAGTTTCAGGAAAATCCGTCTAGTAGTTTCAGGAGAAGTCGCCACTAAAAAAGGTTTACAGACAGATTGGCGGAGGGACGGACTAATGGACGACGCACCACGGCATAAGCTCTGCAGGGCCCGTATTCATAAAGCAACTTAAGTGGAAAATATTACTTAAGTCAGAATTTAAAAGTTTTGCATTAAATCTCCTTATTAACCTCTCAGGAACACTAAAACCATCTATTTTAAGATAAATGTTTATCTGCAGATTTTATTTATCCATAACCTTATTAGCAATATTAAGAAAACGCCTTAAATTGATAGAAAAATGTATTTAAATATCAATAGAATTTGACTTAAGTTAAGATATTGCTACGAAGCTTTATGAATACGGATCCTGATCTTTGATCAGTTGAGCTAAAATCGAAAATAAAATGTTACTTTGCCTACCCTACTTCTTTTTTGAGCATGTAACATTGGCACATGTGTTATACAGATCTGCAGCATATGCGTCTTTGAAATATGTGACATATGTGTTTTAGAGAATTGTTGCATATGTGTTATACAGATATGTAGCATATGTGTTACCAGTTATGTGGCATAAAAACAAATTACCTGTATTTTTCCTGCAAGAGCACACAGCCATTGCCAACCTGTGGACATACTTTCTGGAAATCCATTTTGATTTCTGTAGCTCCTTCTGTATCCTGTCAAAACTAACTTTATCCTCGTGGTAAAGACAGTCCAGTATCATATTTCTGGAATTCACTGGCTTGAAGTTTATTTACAAGTTAAGCTCTCAGGCTGATGACCTTTAACACTCTTTACCAGCTCACCAAGTATTGTCCAGACACAGCAGGTAAATATTTAAATTCTGACAGGATATATAAAATCTAAAACACAAAAAAAAATCAAGTAGAATTTTGACATGAATTTTATTGCAGTTTATAATTACAATGTTTAATAATAAATTGTTTCAGTCACTGTTTCACCATCAAAACGAAATGTATCACCTCCCGGATGTTGCGATGTGATTTCAATGGCGAGCTCAGTAAAGTGAATACACGTGGTTAAAAAAGTATCTGTTACTTGGATTATATCTTGAAGACAGTAAGTAAAATTGTTTCAGCTATTATCCTAATGGATTTCGTTAACGTTCTCATCTGCTTATTAATGTCAAATCGGCACATGTGACGTTAAATCACTGAAAATCGTCCGACTTTTCTGATGAAATCGACACCCCGACATATGTGTAAAGCCATTTTCATCAAGTGTACTCAAGTTTAAGACCATTGATAATATAGAACGTGTTAGCTATAGCATATTGATGTAAACTTCGGATGTATGAAATGCTTCCATATTGTTATTTTACTGTGTGATGGTTCCAAAATCTGAGGGATGTCTTGTGTAATGACTGTATGACTTATTGCATTGACTGTGTATGTCAATTGCGATTACCGATATTCAATATATATGACTTATTGCAATTTTTTTATTGTGATTTTGAGAAAAGTGTATGACTTATTTAGTGAATGTTTTTGTCTTTTTCAGGTAAAATGGAAGAATATAGATGTATTTACTGTGACCATTCGACGAAAGACCAGTGAATCTATTAACCATTGTACAGAAAACCACGAGGACTGCAATGTAAAAGTTAAAATTTCAAAATATGATTCAAATACAAAACAAATAGCATCATACTCGAAAGATTTCAAAAGTGTGCCGAAGAAATTGAAATATTCAAAAATGACTATAGTGCCAAACAGTGATTCAAAAAGCCCGGACAAGAACTGTTCCATAGTATACTATATATAAGAAAATCAAATTTAAGGGCCACAACTCTGTGAAAAATCATCGAGCCGGAACATGCTGATAATATACGCATCTCCTCTTGGTAGTGAAGCTTCCCATGAAGTTTCGTTGAATTCCGGCCAGTGGTTGCTGAGAAATAGCGCGGACAAGAATGTGTCAAGGACAGACAGATGGACAAGTCGATTCCAGTATACCCCACTTACAACTCCACTGTGCGGTGGGTATAATAAGTAAATTTCGAAGCCTGAATACGGGCTTTATAATAATAACCGAAGCAAGAAAAAGTTCAAATGAATAAACTTACCATGGTATATTGCGGAGAAACGTGATAATATGTAGCATGGATATTGATAGGTCAGAGTCAATGTCACTAAAATATATTGAACTATATGTCCGACTTTAATTCATTAGATTTTACGTTGCTTGAAAAAAACTTGAGATTAAAAATAAAACTTTTAAATTGTGTGTGTTTAAACATGCCAATCCTCCCAATGCAAATATGATGTCAACCATTACAGATTATTACGGGAAACATAAACATGATAATTTATGTAAATACAATGTTCAATGAAAATACACGATGTTTGATAAATTATTGTCTTAAAAAGCAAATAAGGAGTTAAGAATATTCTTATGAATACGTATATGCAGATTATCTTTGATCTGAAATATAACAATAACGTGTCGAGGAGAACAAATAGTTCGCAACTGTTTGCATCACATTTCCACAAGATATATCAATAAATCAATATAGATCGTGTACCCATACCTGTATATATCAATTGTTATTCCGAAATTTCTGATGTATAAACTAACAGCACGTTGTGTATAAGTAACTACATGTATAGTCAACACAGCAATCGGTGATATTTTTAGAACAACGCAACAGGCACCATCGCAAAATACTGCATTAATTGTATTGACTTACACCCGGTTAAAGATGATTTCTATAGTTTGTGTCCTATCATTGAACTATCTGATTTATTTTCGTAAGACTTCGATCTAAGAAACTAAGATATGGAATAAAAACTAGGAAATATTGCATGCTAAAAGTTTTTAAAAATAAAAAGAGATCACAAATGATCTTCAAGGAATTAAAACACGGCTTTTGATGACAAGTTTAGGCAAAAATGTCGAAATCACCAAAGAAAGGGTGTTTCAACCCCAACAAAATAACTAAAACCTCCTGTTATTTGTTTTCAACATTCCAATCATATGGTTCAGTCTATCCTTTAAAATTTTATACCAAAACAAATGTGAATTTCCAAAAAAACGTTTTTAACCAAAAGACACGCAATGGAAACTACAGAAATCATCTTTAAGAGACCGAATGTCTACTTTTAAGTATTATAGTATATCGGAACTTTACATTTTAACCAAATTAACACCGGCAATCAATTAATTTAAATCGCAAGAAGGGATACATTACCATCGCAAGAATCATACAAATGATTATTAATATCTGGCAAGAATTCATACAGTATGAACAATACACATGAAGTTTTGCTTTATGTCTGAGTAAAGGACAAAACATAGACAATGCTGTGTATAGCGTATGCATGGTTTATACCCTGAAGCACAAATCCCGTGTATGAATAATTCTAAATAATAGATTTCTTTCGAGAATAGTCAAGTTCTTCTGTACGTGGCCGTGTCAATTCCCGAAGTTGCAAGTGATTATGCTTTTTTACTAAAATGTTATCCTGTCACATGATATATTCTAGAGATATGAAACAATGAATGTCTCTGCTAGATATCAATTATCATTTGATTACTGTTTATCGATAAAAACTGTTTAAATTTTACCTTTTCAGTACGGATGTTGACTTGCTCTAGTTCGCAATTTAAAAATCACATCGCAACATCCGGGAGGGGATACAGTTCGTTTCTACACTGTGAAACATGATCATCATAACATACACAGCTTTGGAAAACTGGACAAACTTCTTGCAGAATTCCCTTTCCTTGTATGCATTAAAAACAAGAGTGTCGTGTGTTTATATACCATTGGTCACCTTAAAAATAGACTATTACGTTATATGATCATTCCAGAAGCTGACAGTATAGTTATATTGAGTTTGAAATATGCTGCGTTTACTCAATTTGGCTGGTGCAATGTTTACGAAATATCTCGATAAAACACGAGGTCATCCGCATGACTACTTTCGGTTTGCATCGCAAAACTCCGGAAACTAAGCCACAATCGGAACTGCCTCGTCGGATTCCGTCACTTACCGAGTACGGAAATTGGCGAAGAGTTCCGATCGACTAAGCCAATCCCGTAATTTTTCGGAATATGCTTCGAAACCATTAACGAGCAATCGGAACTCTTCGCCAATGTCCGTACTCGGTAATGACGGAATCCGACGAGGCAGTTCCGATTGGTACTCTCCGAGTCGGAATCCCGAGTGACGGAATCCGACGAGGCAGTTCCGATTGCATTAACGAGGTGCAATCGGAACTGCCTCGTCGGATTCCGTCACTCGGGATTCCGAGTACGGAAATTGGCGAAGAGTTCCGATTGAACATGGATTGTTACTTCTGCAAAATGCTATAATAGATAGTCTAGACTGGGATCCTCATTTACAAAGCACATACCTAATAACATGTATTTATTGATATTAGGTCTGTGTACAAAGTAACAATACATTTTCAACAAGGCAACTAAGACCCCAATTTTCCAGGACGCAACTTTGGTACTTGTTCCAAAAGAAACAAAACTCGTTGTTGTAGAAGCGCATTGTTTAAGCCATATACCGGCTCTATGACCGTTTAAAACGAACTAAGTGCCCTAAGGTCCGAAAAGAACACCTTCGGTTCAGACATCTTGTCCGAAAGAAAGTACAACTTGCTCATGGTAGGTATATTGAAGACTTGCTAGGTGTTAATACCCCTGAAGACATCGAAGACAAGAAGGTAAACACTAAACGCCTTTTTTCCTACCTTAAGAGCTCGAGAAAAGACAGTGAAGGCATTTCGCCACTACAATCTGAAGGCAAATTACACTCGGATACCATCACTAAGGCAAATATACTTAACAAACAATTTCAGTCAGTATTTTCTGCTCGAAATCCAATGACAAATGATGACGATCCAACAAAACCAGACAACATTACTGCCATGCCTGATATAGATATATCTACCAATGGTATTCTTAAATTATTGGGTAATCTCAATCCTACCAAAGCAGCTGGCCCAGACAAGATGAAGCCACTAGTGCTGAAGGAATTGAGACAGCAGATTGCACCAATCTTAAAGGTAATATTCCAACTTTCTATGGAACAAGGCCAAGTACCAAAAGATTGGACCACTGCTAGTGTTACACCCTTATACAAGAAGGGAGACAGGTCAGTTGCGGCTAACTACCGCCCTATTTCATTAACCTGTATCATCTGTAAGGTGCTTGAGCACATAGTAGCCTCAAACCTTGTAAAACACCTCAACAGGAACAACATTCTCAGTGATATGCAGCATGGATTCAGAGAGAAGAGATCGTGCGAGACACAACTTGCTATGCTAGTTGAGGATTTGGCTAAAAGTTGCTCTGAAGGTAAGCAAACTGACTTAATCCTCCTAGATTTTAGCAAGGCATTCGACAAGGCTAATCACGAGAAGCTGCTCTACAAACTAAAGAACTACGGAGTCCACGGTAATACTCTACACTGGATAAGAGCATTACTCAGTGACCGTACACAGACTGTTGTCATTGAGGGTGAGAAATCGGATACAATTGAAGTCACTTCAGGAGTACCCCAAGGATCTGTTTTGGGTCCTATCCTTTTTCTTGCCTACATAAACGATCTGCCAGAAAATATTACCTCACAAGTAAGGCTATTTGCAGACGATACAGTTGTATATCTCACGATCAACGACGAAAGGACAGACAATCAGACTTTACAGACCGACCTTGACCGACTTGAAAGATGGGAAACCTTGTGGGATATGGAGTTCAACCCATCAAAGTGTGAAGTAATTCATATAACTAGGTCAAAAAAGGCCAAACCCACAAGGTACATGCTCCATTGACAGGTTCTACAGGCAACTGAGAATGCTCGTTATCTCGGTGTAGACATCACCAGTAACCTATCATGGAACACTCACATTAACAGGATCACAGCCAAGGCTAACAGCTCCCTTGGCTTTGTCAAGAGGAACATTAAGGTAAAGTCTCCTAAGATCAGAGAATGCGCTTATAAAACCTTAGTTCGTCCACAACTCGAATATGCCAGTACAATCTATGACCCACACACTAAGTCCAATATAGACAAACTTGAAAAAGTTCAAAGACGTGCTGCACGCTGGACCACGAATGATTTTTCTCATTATTCTAGTGTAACTGAGATGCTAGATAAATTGGGTTGGAGAACCTTACAACAGCGCCGGGCAGATGCGCGTCTATGCCTCCTTTACAAAATGATTCATGAGTTGGTCGCCATCACTATACCTCATTATTTTGAAGCTAATAATAGAGTATCCAAATATTGTCATTCTATGTCTTTCAAGCAGAATCACACAAGGGTTGATTATTACAAGTATTCATTCTTTCCCCTTACTATAGTACAGTGGAACTCGCTACCTGCAGATGTTGTACTACTGCAAGACTTTGATTCATTCAAGCTTGCAGTTAGTCAGCTCCAGCACACCAAACCATAAACATCATGAGTTTGTTTTTAACCTTCTTTTATCTTATCGTTCTATTTTTAACATGTCTTACACTATTTTTACCCTTGTCTAAATAATGCTTTTCTTTACTTTTCTACTAATTAGACACGACGCGCAGCTGCCCGATTATGCCTGTGAAGGCGTGTGGCAGGATGTAAAGATAGATATATAGATAGATATACATATTAATATTGTTATTAGGTCTGTGTTTAAGCCGTGCTTGTAATGCACGCAGTGAACATATTGGCACCCTATATAGTTGCTCTTTTATTACCATTGTAATACTCAAGTTCGGCCTAAGTTACAGACAGACAGTACTAACGTAAGATAAGAGGCCCAAGACGGTCTGTATCGCTCTACAGGCTGTATAGAGTATGTGTCTGGTGGTGAGAGGGTGGAGCGGAGTTTCCCAAGTTGTACCCCTGTAGAGGGACCCCTTTATGCAGGAGGTCAAAACCCGTTTTATATAATTATGTTGTCACAAGGCAGAATATGGCATTTTTTTCAGCAAATCAAGGGACATAACTCTGGTAAAATTAATCCAATGTGGTTGGTTTTCGAACGTGTCTGAGCTTTCATTGATATAAAGACACTGACAATTATTCATTTATTATTATCAAATAATAAATGAAGTTGCTAAAGTGTTCAAAATGCAGAAAATGGCATTTTTCAGCTAAACAAGGGCTATAACTCTGGTGAAATTAATCCAACCTGGCTGGTTTTCGAACGTGTCCGAGCTTGCATTGACATAATGACCCTGGTAAAGTTTGGTACAGATCCAATCAATAATGAAGGCCATATCATGTTAAAAGGCAAAAGTTAACGGACGGCAGATGACGGACGACGACTGACCTACTTCTATGAGGTTACTTGGCCACATCTGCTAAGCAGACATCTAGTACCAAGGTGCAGGTTGAGTGTATGTGCAACGGCGGTGAATTAATTTACACTATACATAAGAGTCAATGACGACTTAGAAGTTACCACAATGGTGGACTGCTACTTTGAAAGCATCCACTGATGGTGTTGTGACCACCGGTTCTATTCCAATATGTGACTGTTCTCGGAAAGAACGAGTGTATATATACGTTGATGTTACATCTATCTACCTGTCATAAGTTTCATAGAATGGCTGCGCCTGGTCGATCTAACCGGTGCAGGTTGTGGCCAATCTTGCATTGGTACAGCTACAAGGTTGTTCATAACTTTATATAAGAGTTCCAACTCTGCACATGTACTGCGATGTTGTAAGTTTTGCCCCTGGGGTTGTTGTATCATTAATGAAACACTACCTGGATTGGTGTAATTAAAGGGCCGGTTTAACACTCATTCCGTTGAACTGGTTCTCTCTGTTTTATTTGCGTTGTTTGATGCGGATTCCATATGATAGAGCTGTATTCCAATTTAGGTCTAACTAATATTTGATAAGCTCTCTCCTTAACTTGTTTCGGGCAGTGACGAAGGTCACTTTTTATAAATTATCCAGGACAAAATATCTCCTCTGATGCCATAAAAATTGAGTTTGATGGAGAGTCTTTTATGCGGAACTTTATCAAAGGCTTTAGAAAAGTCCAATATGCCAATGTCTATTTGTATTCCAGAGTCCAGAGCCTTGAAAATATCATTTGTTGTTAATAAGAGTTGTGTTGCGCAGGATCGTTTGGACCTATATCCGTGATGATTTTTATTCAAAATATTATTACTGTCTAGATGGTCCGGTATCTGTGAAACCACTATATTTTCAAGCATCTTGGAGGTTACTGCAGTTAGTGAAACAGGTCTATTATTTGAAGGTTTTGTTCGATCACCTTTCTTACAAATTGGCACAATATTTGCATTTTCCCAGTAAGATGATATCGCTGCCGTATATAAGGATTGTTGATACGATGAGGTCAATATTGGGGTAATTTATTCCGAAGTAGATATAAAAATCGAACAGGAAAATCAGTATTCAAGGACGACAGTCAACCACAAACACACACACAGAAACAAAGAACAAATTTAAAGATGAATACAAGTCCAAATAGGAATATAAAAAGATCGGACAGGGAAAGTAGCATTCAAGGAAGACAGTCAACCACAAAACACAGAAACAAACACGCAAACAGACAAACAAGAAGGCACAACAAGTAATAATAAATGCAAACGACATCACAAACACAAACACAAAAGGGTTGGCAATAGGGCTACCGCCTTGGATCAGTCAGTGGCAAAGTAGGCCACTGGGGGTTTAAACCGGTTCTAGGGTGCACCAAACCTCACACTTACCCTACTGTCATCCCATTAAAACAGGACAGTGTAAATAAAGAAATCCCCGCCATGATCTAATCTAACCTAGGCAGCATCAATAGGCAATATAAGTAAAACACAAATATGCTCGTGTAAATATAATACAAAAAAACAATAGCCTAGAAAGCCACAAAGAAGGTACTCAATGACTTGGCAGAAGCCAGAGCAACAAGAGAATAAACCATTAAAGGCACGACAATAAAGATCATAGACAACCATCAAACGCCACCGTCCCAATGGGCTTTAGGTAGGCATCATCATAGGGTCCACAGCCTGTCCGGTCATCGTACAATTAAAGAGGAAAGCATAGTGGCGAACTGTAAAAGGGTCCATCACCAAGCATGCAGTACGTTGCAAAATGATAGGATCATAACCTCTTTTGATGAACTTTTTAACAAGTTTAACAAAGAAAGTATGAAAGTGATCATGACTAAGAATCTTACGAAGTTTATAAATCACATCACAATATAAGTCAGGTTGTGATAGTCCTTGTCGCAGAAGAGTCCTTAAATTACTTTTATATTTGGAAAGAAGATCAGGGTTACGATAATAAAATTTTGCAAAGGTTTTACGAAGTTTATGGTAACGGTAACCCTGATTGAGTAGCGTTTTAGTTATACAAAACGAATATTAAAGTCCTCAACTCGAGTACAAGCTCTTGGAAAACGAATAAATTGAGTTACATACACCTCATAAGAAGTTGCTCGGGGAACATCCCCATCCAAGTGGGGATAATTAACAATGTCAAAATTAAAATCATCTCTCTTGTCATAGATTTTGCTAATTATTTCACCATTTTCAACCGAGAGATCTAAATCAAGAAAAGAAGCGTTATTATCAGATATATTAGCTTTGTTAAGCTGAAGTTCTTTAGGATAAATATTATTAACCATAGTTGAAAAGAAAGGGTTATCAATGTTCAATATTTCATCCAGATACAAGCACAAAAGGGTTGACAATAGGGCTACCGCATTAGAACGGTCAGTGGCAAAAGAAGCCGCTGGGTGTTTAAACCAGGTTCTAGGGTGCACCAAACCTCACACTTACCCTACTGTCAACCCAATAAAACGGGACAGTATAAATAAAGAAATCCCCGCCATGAACTATTCTCTAACCAACAAGGTAGCATTAATAGGCAATATAAGTAAAACACAAAGATGCTCGTATATATATAAATACAAAAAAAAATAGCATAGAAAGCCACAAAGAAGGTACTCAATAACTTGGCAGAAGCCAGAGCAACAAGAGAATAACCCATTGAGGGCACGACAGACAATCATCAACCGTCACCGTCCTTTTGGGCGTTATATATGCGTCATCATAGGGTTCACAACCTGTCCGGTCATCGCACAATCAAAGACGAAAGCATAGTGCCGAACTGTAAATGGGTCCACCACCAAGCAGAGATATGTAATTTGTCAGGCCCACACACTTTTTTTGATGTTTAATCTGTTAATGCATCGGTTAACTCCGTTGTTTGTTATAATCATTTTTTCATTGTTCTATATGGTGATGGTCCTTTGTCTGGTAAGTTTTCTAGTTCTTCTTTGGTAAACACGGTTTAGCATTTCTGCCTTTTGTGTGGAGATTCCGCTATTTTTCTATCACTTTTCAATGTTCCAATGCCCATAGTGTCCTGTTTCCTTTTCTTTATATATATATATCCAGAATGTTTTAGAGTTACTATATTTTTCAGGATCCAAGAGGTTATTTAAGTAGGTGTAATAAGTTTATTCCGTACTTCTTTGCGATATTTTGAACACCGATCATTATCACGTTGATCTTTAAGATTATTTTTTTTTTTTGTAAAATTATCTTTTCTTTTTAATCATCTTTTCGACGTAAAACTCGCCAACACATAAACTTAATAGCTCTGCAGGTCTTTGGCCAGTAGAGCTAATATTAATATTATTTTATACAACAACAAAAACAAAAAAAAGAATACAGTAGGCCTATCATGCTCACGATCGAAATTATGCAGAAAAAAACAAGACAACAGCAATCATTTCACTAGCTTGTAATCAAAACATTATATTTAGATTATGATTAAATAAAGGATAATGATAAAAATATTTTTAAAAAATAAAGTTTTTGATGTTTGTATTGGTGTATTTGCATGAAATTGAAAACGCCGGGCTCTGTTTTAGAAACGCCGGGCTTGTCTTTAAACCATAAACTAATTATCAAATGCTAATTGTGTTTTTCACATTGGTTATGTAAAATGACTCATTCTAAATATGATTTAAAAAAAACACGTTATTATTTTATAAATAAGGGTACCAAAATGTGTATATTTAGACTATGTACCCTGCAGTTGGAAATTTCTTTGACCTCTAAACGCCAGTTTCGTCTTTAAATCATTACTACAAACGTATTATATATATATAAAAAAAGAATGTATGTTTTACATGGGTTATGTAAATAAAACCATTTTAAATATGACTATTAAAAAAAGTATATTTTTTAAAACAGAAATTGATAATTTTTGAGTTTTTGATGCTGCAGTATCAGAAATTTGACTTCTAAAAATATTTTAAATTCAAAGTATTAGACGTTTTATAGAAGGCAAACGTGTTTGTGATCTATATATCAATTAATTGTGTGTATAATATGGACCTTAAATTTATGCTAAGTGTTTTCTGTGTTTAACCAACAATGGCTCTTATACTTGGACATAGTCAGGCTAGATACTTTGATCAGTTTATGCGTGATAGTGACACGACCTCTCTCTATTATAGTGGATTTAAAGTTGAACACTTCTTGCGAGAACCACTTGTCAATGATTGCCTTCGTGATGCTTCGGTAAGTAATGCTTATTTTTCCTATTTCATTTAGCTCTGATCATCTTTTATATAATGATTCAACCTATTGAACGCAATGAAAGGGTTTGCATTTTTTGCAATATGCGAGTTATTGAGAATGAGTACCACTTTCTGCTTGTGTGCCCGTTTTACTCTGAACCAAGAACAAGATTTCTGCCAAGATATTTCTGCAGATGGCCAACACTTAATAAATTAGACTCTCTTATGTCAAAGCAATCGTAAATATTTTATTATGCCTTTAAAAAACGCATTCAAAACAATTAATGTACATATGCATGTATCACGAAAGTGGGTGAACTTGATATATTGGTGTGTGCGTGATACACATTTATGGCTAATGCTATTTAATGAACTTGAATTTATGACGATATGTTGTAATTGTCAATATATAAAAAGAAGTGTTGTTAATATAAAACATACATATTTGCTTTCCTTTCCTCCAAGTAAAACGTATTATATATTTATATATATTTATTATATGAAAGTCTCCATGAAAGGGAGAGACATACGTTTGTATTTTCATATTTATATGTAGGCTATACACTATTGTATTGTGGTTTAATGCTGAATACAATTATGTTATGTTATTGTATAGCTAGTTTTCACCCCGTTACGTCACTGTTTAATTTCACGGCATTTAAACTGAAAACAAGAAATACTCTTGCAGTATTCTTATTATTTCAGATTGTTTTTGATGTACGATGGCATAAAATTAGTGAATCCAAGGTAATACACGTACATACACCTGAAGCGTGTCATTGATCTTTGTGTGTATCCCAAGACACGTTTCTGTCTCAGCGGGTGTCACGACATAGGTGTGATTGCATTAACCCGTGAATTGTTTGGTAATACACAAGTTTTTTGATTCCATTTGTCCGTTAATTATTTTTTAAAACCGTGGTGTTGTTATAGTATGCTAATCCCATTAAATCGGTAATACACAATTTTTTTTTTTTTATTAAGTTCGTATTCAAGTGAGAGATAGATAGGGTGCGTTAAGCTATTTAAAACATAATACATTAATATCTAATTAGTTTATTAATCAAGAATATTACCTTCACATGAAGCGTGTCATTGAGCTCTCTGTATATCCCGAGACACGAGTCTGTCGCACCTGTGTGTCACACCACAGGTGCGATTGCATTAACCCGTTAATTCCATTAAATCGGTAATATTCAAGTTTTTTTGTTGAAGTTTGTGTGTGCGTTCAGTTGTTGAAAATATAAGTGGTAACCAGATTACGCTTGTCCTCTCATAGTTTAAGGATCGAGACAGGGAGGTATTCTCGTGAAAGGTTAGAAATACATGAACGGATATGTCAAATATGTAACACTAATGATATAGAGGACGAGTTTTGCGTTAATATGTCCTGTTTATAATACAATCAGAAGTAAATATATAAAACGATATTATAGCCATAGGCCTAGTATGTTTAAATTCATTGCTCTCCTTCAGTCAACAAACAAAAAAAATGTTATCAATTTTAGCAAATACATCTCAGAAGCTTTCTCTTTAAGACGTACCATGATAAATAACTTATAATCTCGTTCATCCTCACTATAATACAAGTGTTCTATTGTACCGTATCAGATATTAGATTTTGATTCCTATATAAAAAAAAATTCTCCATGATATATTTCCTTTTTTTCTTCTTCTTTTTCCATATTAATGCATAAATTAATGAATCTGTACTAATCTTGTTATTGTGGTCATATTATATTTGTAAAATGTATGTTTATATGATGAAAAACTATGTAATAGTTTAAGTCAATAAAATTTCTTCTTCTTTTTCTATAATTAATTGTTTATAATTTACTTATATTTACTGACACTATTAGATGAGTTTGTGTTACAAATGGATTTATATTCCACATATGTAGAAAACTAACATACAAAAACGTATCTTTAAATACGGGGCAACAGTAATCATATCGTCGATTCTACAGGTAGCGGAGAATTAAATGGATCAATGATCATAAAAAGATGCCAGTAGACAATATTGTGTTGTTGGAATACTGGAAAGACATTTTTACGCCAGCAATTACCATCCGCTCAAATTCATGTCAATGGAACAAATCACTGGGTTATTAGTTTTTCCAAAAAAATCGGAAGATGTGTATTACATAGATAGCATGAGTGATTCAGTCAAAGACTTAAACAATTGTGTAAAAATCCAACTTTACTTAAACAATTGTGTAAAAATCCAACTTTGTCAAATTTATGGCAATGATAAAAAATATCTCGAAGTTAAAGTCCCGAGAGGGCAGCAACAAAACAATTCTTATGACTGCGATCTGTTTGCCATTGCAAATCTTGTTGCATTTTGTAATAATACTTTCAATGTAAGGACACAATTTGACGGAACTCAATTAAGAAAACACTTGCTTGATTGTTTGAACGCGGGAAAATTGACCCCATTCCCAAAAGAAAATAAAGTTAGTAGAAATGATGGCATCATAAGTCATACAGTGAAATGTATAAAAATTGAACAATCATGTATTTATCCAATGTGAAGGGAAAAAATGTAAAAAGTGGTTACACAAACAATGTGTCGGAGTAGTTGATGCTATGCAGTTTGTAAAAGGCTAAACAGTCCAGTTGATGAATAGTGATGTAAAGTATTCAATAGACCTACCAGGGGCGTACCTGGGCATACGCACTGACGCACGTGCGTACAGACTATTAAAGAAGCAAACAAATAAAAAAGGCGAAAAATGCGAAAAATGCAATAAAAACTGAAGGTATAGGGGGGTGTTAGGCACATTTGTGAATCCAAAACTCATGGTGCGTATACCTAAATTAGCCCCAGGAACGCCCCTGCCTACATGTTTACATTTATATCATACATATACCATGCCTTTCTTAAGAAAAGTAACATTATATAATGTGTCATAAATGAAAATATCATGTTATTAAATTCTTATTATTCATGCTTTTTTGTATATGGAATAAAATAATATACGATAATACGGGTTGTGTTTGTTATTTATTTGCTTTTGAAATACACATATGCTTTAGTATACAAATAAATCGGTATGTCTCCATTGTTAACATGTGAAGCGTTATAAACATTATAAACTAATTTGGTGTGTTGAGATATGATTAAAAAAAGGATAATTTTCCCGCGTTCGTTTGAAATTTCCAACTTCAGGGTACACAGTCTAAATATACACATTTTGGTACTCTTATTTACAAAATAATAAAGTTGTTTTTCTAAATCATATTTAGAATGAGTTATTTTACATAACCAATGTGAAAAATACAATTAGAATTTGATAATTAGTTTGTAATAATGGTTTAAAGACGAGCCCGGCGTTTCTAAAACGGAGCCCGGCGTTTTCAATTTCATGCAAATACACCAATACAAACATCCTTTATTTAATCATATATCAACACACCAAATTAGTTTCCACAATCTAAATGTAATGTTTTGATTACAAAATATAATTTTACATTTAACACCTCCTACCCGAGACCGGCAAGTCCCGGCAAATTAACCGTCTTTTACCGGTCACCGGGGAAACAACTCTGACTCTTTAAAAAAAGAAACAACGAACAGTTTACATCTTTACTATCCGGTTTGCTGGAATACTTTTTTTACAAAAATATTGCCACATCTTCTTCATTTATCGCCTACTTAATATGTATACCAATAACTAAAATAGATGTTAGAGAACAAAGGCTTTGTCACTGGAGATGATATAGACGTAGAAAAAAAGGAGAAGGTAACCAGTCGCGTAATTTATTTGGGCTTTTACTCTGTCAAAACCACAGACACCCGGCACAGAGCTAGGATAATAAAAGATGGATTTGAGTGGTTAAAATAATATGAACTAAGGTAAAACCTTGAGGCGAGCACAGAAAATGTGAAAGTAAATTTTAAACAGATAAAACTCAATGAAAGAACAATACAAATTGAAAGCAACTCAATAATGAGGTCCTCTCAGTTTTTTTTGGGAAAATGGCCATTTATATTTGGTGAACAAGGAACAATGGCTGTTATTTTCAGGGAAAAAGAGAACACTGACACATATTTTTAGGGAACAATGGAACATGACTTTCCAGAAAATAAAATTATAACATCTAGTTTTAAAATTAAAAAAAAATCACAATAAGTTAACATTTCAAACAATATTTTTGTGATGACAGTGTTGCAGCTATAATTACTGTAGGCCAGAATGAATTTTGGGGAACATTAGCAAATCTTTTAAACATTAAAAATACTTTTAGAGAACAGCGGAACATTGAACAAATAATTTTGGGGAACAAAGCAAAATAGATTTGGGGAGCAAGGGAACACCGACTCATATTTTCAGGGAACAGAGGAAGATGTACCTCTTCCATTCTCCTGGGTGCGTCAATAATAATAATAACAATGAATAAAATCATTAAATGCAATGAACAATTTGAAAGGGGCAAATTGCATTTACCGTATTGTTCATACTGAGGGGGCACTGATTAAAACAGGCAAAAAATATGTTCAAAACGGTTTTTGATTATGATAATAATGAATTCAAGTATATATACTCAGTCGCAAAAGAAAATTTGCACTTTGAACATTTTACTTTACACCCGTATCCTTTTTATCAAGCGACAGTCCTTAATGAATCAACCTATTGAAAAACAAATGACAACATGATATTGGCAACAGAATGATAACAATTTTGGTACCAAACATGACGTATATTAATTTTGGAATTTATACATTTTATTCTAAAAAAAACTCATTGCACACTTTCTTTCACAACTGAGCTGTATACACTTTCTTTTGCAACTCAGTATATTTAGATTAAAACGTTTTAGACTAGCTTAAAAAACTAAACTGCCAAATTCAGCATTTACCTAACTGCTTCAAGTATACACTGTCGTGATAAAACTAAACTGAAAGATTGTTAACTTTATGCATATACATACATTGTTCCAATAGCTTTTTTACATTTTTTTTTCTTTTTGCCAGAAATGTTGATATTTTCTCTGTTATTATTTATTACTAAATATATGCAAACTGTGACCTGTGTATTTAGCCGATAACACTAAATATGATTCACAAATAGATGAGATATGGGAATAATTCAGGGGTTCCACTAATTTTCAAATCAAGGAAGTTCAAACTTCCTTCATGTCAATTTTGGAAGTTCAAGGGAAAATTTAAGGAAGTTCACACTTAACGCGACATCACCGTTCGAATTAGTGTTTGTGTTAATAAAATATAAATAACTATGCATAGTTCATGTTCTTTAAATGTGTTTTTAAAACATTTAAAGTACATAATTTATGGATATTTTTTAAATTTATTAAATGATTTATTAAATTATTCATTAAATTAAAATATATTAAATAGCTTAATGTTTGTATTAAGTTTACTTTAAGTTTATTGAATTTATCATCATCATGATTCATCAATCATCATCATCATCATCAACAACAAAAATCATGGCCCTTTGAAATGTTGGCAACTTGCAGCTTGACACACTTTGCAGAACATACGCTTAGAGTCAGAATTGAAGTCGAGCCAATCAAACTGACGGAGCATGGCTTCTTGGAACACTTTTGGTCTACTACTATTATCCACCTTAGGTTTTTTAGCTGGCAGCTGTATTTCACAGGAACTTACAGTGTGCGCGGGCGCAGCATCATTTTTACGTTTTTGAGTGACACCGAAATGCAATAGAGAACGTTGCGACATTTTGACGCTTATGACGGTCTAAACTAAAGCAGACAATATTT
Source organism: Cyrtodaria siliqua (assembly GCA_037043455.1). Taxonomy (NCBI): domain Eukaryota; kingdom Metazoa; phylum Mollusca; class Bivalvia; order Adapedonta; family Hiatellidae; genus Cyrtodaria; species Cyrtodaria siliqua. The sequence goes on from JAWPHD010021756.1 coordinate 19,481, forward strand.
AACCCTTTCTTAAATTTACTCATATTTTTACTCATTTTCATAAATAAAAGATGTTCTATTATGCTTTAAAATTGCTTCTCGCCGTATACAAACAATCATATAAATCGGCAGCTAAGATTTTATTCAAAACAATTACTCGATCGTCAAACTGTTGCATCTTCATAATCAGCTAATGTCTCGTAATCCGTTTGCCATTTCTACCTTTCATAATTAGTCAATCAGTCACAACGTCAAAGTAAAAAATCGCGCTGAATGCAAACAATCGCAAACAATCATTATAAATCGGCAGCGTAATATTTTATTTAAAACAATTACACGTTCGGATAAGGTATCTGTAATAAACAAACGGGTGCATAAAACGAACCTGCCTTTCATAATTAGTCAATCGGTCACTAACGTCAATGTAAAAATTCGCGCTGAATGCAAACAATCGCAAACATTCATTATAAATCGGCAGCGTATTCCGTAATATTTTATTTAAAATAATTAGGTGCATAAAACAAACCTGCCAATCATAATTATTCAATCAGTCATCAATTAAACGTAATCCACTTTAATCCCATTAATTAATTGCCACACTTCTTTGAACCCAGAAGCGATGTTTGTTTACATAATACTTGACACAATACACAATTCAATTTACACACGTGGCTAACCCCATAATAAAACTGGATCCAACCGGTTTCACCTGTCGAACGCTGTCACAGTAACACAGTGGGTGTTAATTTAATCGCTTTACAACTTGGCTGTGCAGCGTTTGGATGTAATTGGACCCGATGGGCGGAGCTATATCGGTGATTTAAGCAATTTGACACTGACAGCTGTACGCCCGCGGTATAGAAAGTCGGCGTACATTGATGTTTTTGGAAGTTCAGTGTACGTCTTTGATCTCAATTTTCGGCGTACAACTCAAATTTCCGGACGTAATATACGGCCGTACGGCCATTAACGGAACCCCTGAATAATTGTTTTAATTTTAACACCACAGTCCATCTGTCCTGATCGACGTTTTTTATCGATATATTCTGAACATGCACCAAATTCATCAAATGCTATGTAGAAAAGACGTTGGTTTGTTTCACTGTTCTTGACGTTTAGCACTAGCTGTGCTCAAGATACTTATTAGTTTCCACATCTACATTTTAAGAAACTGAGTGTCCTATTTGACCCTAATGTTTCTGTCGGTGGTAGAAAAACAAAAATAGTGAAATGATAGGACAGAGAAAAGCATAGATCGATTGAAGCAGAAGACAGGTAAAGTTTCCAAACCGTGTTTTCATCACCTTCAAATTTGAACTACTCCGTAGCATCAGACCAAACCGGATGACCGGTTACAGGTACACTGGCATAGGAACGTTTCATTTATATGGGGGTCCAGTGGAAACCTCAAACTTTGTTAAAAGTAACAAAAAAAGAAGAAAAAGTGAAGCACCAATAGTGGCGCGAAAGCCGGATTGCAAATTTAACATTTTAAGTGAAAAATCTGTGAAAAGTGGGGTAGTCCAGGTAAAATACATGACATAGTTAGGGTTATTTTCATATAATATTTGTAATGATGTTGAACAAGTGTCAACTTTCAAAGCTTTTCGACAATTCATTTTTGAGAAATGAGGAAAAAACAAAAACTTTAACGAAAACTTCAAAACTCGTAGATGGGCGGACGGATAGACGGACAGACACATGGAAATCGCCAAACTATAAGCTACGCAATCCAGCCAAAAATAAAAAATAAATTCTGTACATTATGGTGGAGTCTAAACCCGACAAATTTGCTATTGTTTCGGGCGTTTGTTTAAGCTAAAGATTTTTCAGCTATATGTGAGTGAGTAGTTTTAACAAAATGTAAATACATTATATATAATTGGAACTGGCAATTTTAGTGGTAAATAAAAACACTTTAGTTTGGAAATTCGGTTAAAAAATAATTATTTTACAGCCATCAGTTCAGATGAGACTTTTTGTATGTAAATTCCTATCTATCTGTCTACATCCAGCATTAGCCTCTTTCGGGTGTACATCTGCCGTGTTGCTGGGACAGCAAAACAATAAGAAATCTCAAATATAACTTCAGTTGGCCTCAGTAGTTTCAGAATGTCTTAATTTCGGTTTGCCAAACTCATTAAAACCATTTTTGGATAAAAGGTCGAAGCGCCCCAAAAATGCACATAGGGTAAAAATACCTTTTGAACTTCCCCTACCCAAACACGCCAGTCAAATTATTAAGATCTTGGGAAGGAGGCTGTTCCTACCCCTGTCAGTGTGAGTAACATCTTGGGCCTAACCATCGTTTAGTCACTCTAGACCTGGTGTTGTTCTAAATACTAGTAGTTATATTTTTTCATAATGGACCATAATGTTAAGTACTGTGCGGTAAAAAAAGATGCGATGACAGAGTGCTTAGCTTACTTGCCTCTGGATATAGAAGTCTGGGATTTGACTCCCGGAGGTTCACGTCTCGAGAATTGAAAACGCACTCCCTTAGATCTAGAACTATTCGTGTAAGATAGTTAAAGTTACTGTGAAAGTATGTCATTCGTCCCTACTGATGTAAAGCCGTTGGTCTCCTTTGCAGGGAGAGACATTCCCTATTTAGGTTAAAAATCTCGCTGAACTTCTGTGGTTATCATAAAAAAGCCTGCAGGTAAACTCATCCACAGAAACGAAACTGTGATAATCATAAGTATGTGTATAATACGTCAATAGTATTGGAAAAAAGAAAGAAAGAAAAAAGAAACAAAGAAAGATGGATCGGTAATAAGCACTTTGCTCACTAACAGCCCATACGTCATAATGTGACGACATAAGATGATGACGTAAATCAATGACGTCTTGTCATTGTATTATAATTTCCGTAACATTTCCGGAAATTGCCAGATTGTTCGGGTTTGACACGAATGAACACGGAATAACCTCGTCGATTTCCGTCAATGGCTAACAATAGTAGACGACCGAATACGGAAATCTGCGAAGAATTCCGGTTGCATTTATGGTTTTACGGGAAAATAAACAAATGAAAGAAAGTTTTTAACCAAAACATTTGTTTATCCTAATCGGTTAGCAAGACATATACATTTCTACGACACGAAATCTACTTTTATTAAATTGTGAAATGTGTTGACGAATTTTCGCCAATGAACAATGCGCAAGGTAACACTTTGGGCTATGCTTCCGGTTAATGGCCGTTTTGGCGACATAGGTAAAAATGCAATTTCATTGTCATTTTTGGATGGGTTCGAGAAACGTTTTTAATGTTTTTTTTCACCTCATTCTGCTTGGAAACCACATTCTTAATGATTTCTACGAATGCTTATCTTGTAAATTTCGTAACGAAATATGCTACTTTACGGTTGGAAGTCGCCCATAAACTGCCGTAAATGACCCAAGACTTTTCAAAAGGATCAGCTCAAAGTTTACTTGTCGCCTGCATGATACCATAGGAGCTCGCTTACGCTCGCGTCGCTTCGCAGCGCGAGCTGTGCTCGCTATTAATTAATTGAGTTCTGGATACTGAAAGGTTTTGAACTCCAAAAATGGCCAAAACCACCGACAGTTCTATACTAATTGTTATTTCTCGTTACGTAAGATAGCCTGGGCAAGTCACAAGTAGAATGTATACATATAACCAATTAAACATAAACTGTTATTCAAATCTCTCGTACTTTTTTCGTACCAGAGAATCAAATATGTCAACTTGAGCGAATTTGAGTTCAATGACAAGAAGATGGCATGGCTCTTACTAGATATCAGTGTTCATTCTGGAGGGGCGACATAGGCGACAAAGTCGCTTTTCCTCCGTGACTTCGCTTTTTTTCTAGCCGGACAGCAAGTTTAAGTCGCTTCAGATTGACCACATCGCTTTTTTTCCACCTCAAAAGCGAAGTGTACAGTCCTTTAATTTACCTGTTGTTTATTGTCTCGGGGACAGGCGTAGACATCTCTGGAAGGGATTATGCTAATTGCTTTGATCGATCACAGCAGAAAACCCCGCGGGGTGAATACTTTCCTACAACTATGATATCCCCCGAGGCAATTTTCGCAGCTCGCCATTTTTTTGTTTACAAATTAGGGTGTACAGGGAATTACACACGACTTATCCAATGAGATTGCGTATAGCTGAACAATTGACCAATCTGTGGGTTCCGTTACAGTTAAGACAAGTGCGTGTTGAAACGTGATCGAAACAATAATCTGAAGTTAACTGACCTGAGGTGACTTATATCGCGATAAAGTTGTTTTAATTTGTTATGTTTTATTAACTAACTTCACAATTATGTCTACCGGTAGGTGGGATTCTAGATGTAGACCGAGTATTTTTTACAAAGTCTCTTTTAGTTCATACATACTTCATTTATTAAAGCCCAGTAATCTGATTGTATCACAAAAACATTGGTGTTTTTTCTCCATTTCTGTTCCACCGTTTTGACCCTGACCTCGCAAATTTGAGATTCTTATTGACTTCTGATATTATCGAACATATGTAATGTACGTTTTATACCCCATTTTTTTCACTTCAATTATATTTGTTGAAATACTTATTTGTCATTCTTTTCAGTGATTTTTGATGGACAATTGTTTTTAATTTAATTAGCGTCTGATCGATCTCTGATTCCGTGTTTTACTCGAAGATGGGTTTGGAAGAAGTTTCCTCACTTTAAAATGAATATAATATGCTGTAGTTTCAAGTCAAAATAAAATACCTTCCCCCATTGTTCTTAAAAGCATTTGAAGCAAACAATTAAGGGTGTAAAATATTGAAGGAACAATATATGTATTTAGATAGTTAAAAAACATGTTTATGAACTTGTTTATAGCAATAAATTTAATAATTTGACTTAAGAGCAAAATCGTTGTAAGATGTTCCATAAAAACGGGCCACTGTACCACGACTGTATTACAGAAATCAAGCGGTTTTATTCATTTTTTTTTCAACATTTTGCCCCAAAATATCACAATGTGAACTTTCACATTAAACTTCCGATACAAACATTTTGTATATATAATTGTGCACCATTTTATCACTTCCATTAGATTAGTTTATGTTCAAATATATTATTACAAAATGATTCCTGTTTTCAGCGATTTTTTTATGAAAAACACATTTTTAGACCCAAAAATAAGTATTTCTGATAGTCGTATTTAAAAGGATTATTTCTGGGACATCTCTGTACATTTCTCTGTGCAAAACAGTTAGAAGCTAATTGTTTATAGCGCATTTAGTATTGTTTCATTTATAGCCTAGTAAAACCAAATCAAAAAATCTTATTCTATTTTTTCCAAGTTTTGCCCCAAAATCTCTATATTATTAGCCTTCATATCCATCTATAAACCTTGATTTACATAAAGATGCATTTGGAAGAGCATTTCCGCACTGTTAAATTATTCTATTTGCTCAAATGATTTTTTATAAAATTATTCCAGTTTCCGGAGATTTTCTCTTAAAAATGCAACTTTTACCCCAAAATTTAGCATTTCCCACCATCTTTACCTTGAGGAGTCTTTTTCTGAAACTCATTACATGTCAGCGATTCAAAAAATCCTAAAATACTTTCTGTTGGAATTTGTTTGACCTTGACTCCTATTTTTCGGCTATAATTATTGGTCTAATATGATTGAATAGAATTGAACATGGTCGCTCCTGAATCTGTTTGCAATCTTCGCGTAGCCCATCCTCTAAGCTTCGCACAACCAAAAATTCATTTTGACCCCCTCTGTTTACAGCGGAACATCCATTTTTAGCTCTACTGGCAACGGCCAGCAGAGCTTATGGGATGGCGGAGTTGTCCGTCCGTCGTCCGTAGTTTAACTTTTGTCTCGTTAAGATAATAGGGCCTTCATTTTTCATCTGAATTTTTACCAGTCTTTTAACAGGTTGTTAATATCAATGAAAGCTCGGACAAGTTCGAAAACCAGCCAGATGGACCAGTAAAAAGCGGAGTTATGACCCTTGATTTAGTTAAAAATGCTGTATGCTATATTTTGCCTTGTTAGGACGATAGGGCCTTCATTTTTTAGCTCCTACTGGCCAAGGGCCAGCAGAGCTTATGGAATGGCGAGTTGTCCGTCGTCAGTCTGTCGTTAACTTTTGTCTCCTTAAGACAATAGGGCCTTCATTTTCATCCGATCTTTACCAAACTTTAACAGGTTGTTAATATCAATGAAAGCTCGGACAAGTTTCGAAAACCAGCTAGATCGGATCATTAACAGTAGAGTTATGGCACTTGATTTAGTTAAAAATGCTATATTTTGCCTCGTAAGATGGTAGGGTCTAATTTTTTCTCATCCTAGCTTTACCAAACTTTACCATATTGTTAATATCCAAATGAAAGCTCGGACAAGTTCGAAACCAGCCATATCGGACTAGTAACAGCGGAGTTATGGCCTTTGTGTAGTTAAACATACTATATTTTGCCTTGTTAAGACGATAGGGGCTTCATTCTTCATCCGATCTTTACCAAACTTCATCAGATTGTTAATATCAATGAAAGCTCGAACAAGTTCGAAAAACCATTCATATCGGACCAGTAACAGCAGGTTATGGCCCTTGATTTAGTTCAAAATTGCTATATTTTGCCTCGTTAAGACGATAGGGGCTTCATTCTTCATCGATCTTTACCAAACTTCATCAGATTGGTAATATCAATGAAAGCTCGAACAAGTTTGAAAACCCTTCATATCGGACCAGTACAGCAGAGTTATGGCCTTGATTTAGTTCAAAATGCTATATTTTGCGTCGTTAAGAAGATAAGGCCTTTCATTTTTTCATCCTATCTTTACCAAACTTTACCACATTGTTAATATCAATTAAAGCTCAGACAAGTCTTGAAAACCAGCCATATCGGATCTAGTAACAGCGGAGTTATGGCCCTTGATTTAGTTAAAAATGCTATATTTATGCCTGATTTTTTGCCAGATGCTATGTTGCTATATTTTGCCTCGTTAAAGATGATAGGGCCTTCATTTTTCATCCTATTTTTACCAAACTTTTACCACATTGTTAATATCAATGAAAGCTCAGGACAAGAATCGAAAACCAGCCAGATCGGACCAGTAACAGCGGACGTTATTGTCCTTGATTTACTTAAAAATCCTGTATTGCAATATTTGTCCTCGTCTAAGACGATAGGGCCCTTCAATTTTTAGCTCTACTGGCCACAGGGCCAGCAGAGCTTATGGGATGGTGAGTTGTCCGTCAGTCCGTACGTGTCCCTGTTAGCCTTTTCATTCAAACGACTTCTCCTCAGAAACCGCTTGGCTAATTTTGATCCAAACGTTCCACTGGATGATCCTTAGATTAATGCTTTTTAGATTTGTTACAAATTATTTACAGCACCTACATCCAAGATGGCTGCCATTCACCATATATGTCGAACCTTAAAAAATGCTTCTTCTCCAGAACCGCTGGACAGATTCCAACCAGTTTTTCTTTTAAATGATCGCCCAACGCCTAGACTATCAAAGTAGTTCAAATAAATTCCCCGGGGTCAAAAATGGCGTGCCCCCGGGGGTCCACATTTTGTATATTGAGGTTTTGCATGTTTTCAAACAGACAATATAGGAAAAAACTTTAAAAAATCTTCTTCTCTGAAACCACAAGGCACCGCGCGCTCAATGTAATACATGTAGCATCAGCTATGGTCCTATACTAAGTTATGTTCAAATGGTGATCCTGGGGTCAAGTTGTCCCCGCCCCGGGTGGTCACAGTTTTACATAGACTTATATAGGATTATTTTTTTTTTAAATCTTCTTACTCCGGAAACTACAACAGCCAG
>JAWPHD010021757.1:0-27248 GCA_037043455.1 Cyrtodaria siliqua
CGCATATATATTCAGTTCTTACACACATATATTCCGTTCCTACACATATATATTCAGTTCTTACACATATATATTCAGTTCTTACACATATATATTCAGTTCTTACACATATATATTCAGTTCTTACACATATATATTGAGTTTTACGCATATATATTCAGTTCTTAGACATATATATTCAGTTCTTACGCATATATATTCAGTTCTTACGCATATATATTCAGTTCTTACGCATATATATTCCGTTCTTAGACATATATATTCAGTTCTTGCGCATATATATTCAGTTCTTACGCATATATATTCAGTTCTTACGCATATATATTCCGTTCTTACGCATTAATATTCCGTTCTTACACATATATATTCCGTTCTTACACATAAATATTCCGTTCTTACACATATATATTCCGTTCTTACGCATAAATATTCAGTTCTTACGCATATATATTCAGTTCTTACGCATATATATTCAGTTCTTACGCATATATATTCACTTCTTACGCATATATATTCAGTTCTTACGCATATATATTCACTTCTTACGCGTATATATTTAGGTTTACGCATATATATTCAGTTCTTACGCATATATATTCAGTTCTTACACATATATATTCAGTTCTTACATATATATAATCAGTTCTTACACATTTATATTCAGTTCTTACACATATATATTCCGTTCTTACACATATATATTCCGTACTTACACATATATATTCCGTTCTTACACATATATTTTCCGATCTTACAAATATATATTCAGTTCTTACACATATATATTCCGTTCTTACGCATATATATTCTATTCTTACACATATATATTCCGTTCTTACACATATATATTCAGTTCTTACACATATATATTCAGTTCTTACACATATATATTCCGTTCTTACGCATATATATTCAGTTCTTACACATATATATTCAGTTCTTAGACATATATATTCAGTTCTTACGCATATATATTCAGTTCTTACGCATATATATTCAGTTCTTACACATATATATTCAGTTCTTACGCATATATATTCAGTTCTTACGCATATATAGTCAGTTCTTACACATATATATTCCGTTCTTACACATATATATTCAGTTCTTCCACATATATATTCAGTTCTTACACATATATATTCCGTTCCTACACTTATATATTCAGTTCTTACACATATATATTCAGTTCTTAGACATATATATTCAGTTCTTACGGTTATGTATTCAGTTATTACGCATATATATTCAGATCTTAGACATATATATTCAGTTTTACGCATATATATTCAGTTCTTACACGTATATATTTAGTTTTACGCATATATATTCAGTTCTTACGCATATATATTCAGTTTTACGCATTTATATTCAGTTATTACGCAAATATATTCAGTTCTTACACATATATATTCAGTTCTTACGCATATATATTCAGTTCTTACGCATATATATTCTGTTCTTACATATATATTCAGTTCTTCCACATATATATTCAGTTCTTACACATATATATTCAGTTCTTAGACATATATATTCAGTTCCTACGCTTATGTATTCAGTTCTTACGCATATATATTCAGTTCTTACACATATATATTCAGCTTTACGCATATATATTCAGTTCTTACGCATGTATATTCAGTTCTTGCGCATATATATTCAGTTCTTACACATATATATTCCGTTCTTACACATATATTTTCCGTTCTTACAAATATATATTCCGTTCTTACACATATATATTCCGTTCCTACGCATATATATTCCGTTCTTACACATATATATTCCGTTCTTACACATATATATTCCGTTCTAACACATATATATTCCGTTATTACACATATATTTTCCGTTCTTACAAATATATATTCAGTTCTTACACATATATATTCCGTTCTTACGCATATATTTTCTATTCTTACACATATATATTCCGTTCTTACACATATATATTCAGTTCTTACGCATATATATTCCGTTCTTACACATATATATTCCGTTCTTACACATATATATTCAGTTCTTACACATATATATTCAGTTCTTAGACATATATATTCAGTTCTTACGCATATATATTCAGTTCTTACGCATATATATTCAGTTCTTACACATATATATTCAGTTCTTACGCATATATATTCAGTTCTTACGCATATATATTCAGTTCTTACGCATATATAGTCAGTTCTTACACATATAAATTCCGTTCTTACACATATATATTCAGTTCTTACACATATATTCAGTTCTTACACATATATTTTCCGTTCCTACACATATATTATCAGTTCTTACACATATATATTCAGTTCTTAGACATATATATTCAGTTCTTATGCTTATGTATTCAGTTTTTACGCATATATATTCAGTTCTTACACATATATATTCAGTTTTACGCATATATATTCAGTTCTTACGCATATATATTCAGTTCTTGCGCATATATATTCAGTTCTTACACATATATATTCCGTTCTTACACATATATTTTCCGTTCTTACAAATATATATTCCGTTCTTACACATATATATTCCGTTCTTACGCATATATATTCCGTTCTTACGCATATATATTCAGTTCTTACACGTATATATTTAGTTTTACGCATATATATTCAGTTCTTACGCATATATATTCACTTTTACGCATATATATTCAGTTCTTACGCAAATATATTCAGTTCTTACACATATATATTCAGTTCTTACACATTTATATTTATTTCTTACACATATATATTCAGTTTTATCATATATATTCAGTTCTTAAGCATATATATTGAGTTCTTACGCATATATATTCCGTTCTCACGCATATATATTCAGTTCTTACACATATATATTCAGTTTTTCGCATATATATTCAGTTCTTACGCATATATATTCAGTTCTTACGCATATATATTCAGTTCTTACATATATATTCAGTTTTACGCATATATATACAGTTCTTACGCATATATTTTCTGTTCTTACACATATATATTCAGTTCTTACACATATATATTCAGTTCTTACACATATATTCAGTTCTTACACATATATATTGAGTTCTTACGCATATATATTGAGTTCTTACGCATATATATTCTGTTCTTAGACATATATATTCAGTTCTTACGCATATATATTCAGTTCTTACACATATATATTCAGTTCTTACACATATATATTCTGTTCTTACACATATATTCAGTTCTTACACATATATATACAGTTCTTAGACATATATATTCAGTTCTTACGCATATATATTCAGTTCTTACACATAAATATTCATGTTCTTACACATATATATTCCATTTTGACACATATATATTCCGTTCTTAAACATATATATCCGTTCTTACGCATATATATTCAGTTCTTACGCATATATATTCTGTTCTTACACATATATATTCAGTTCTTTCACATATATATTCAGTTCTTACACATATATATTCCGTTCTTACACATATATATTCCGTTCTTACACATATATTCAGTTCTTACACATATATATTCAGTTCTTAGACATATATATTCAGTTCTTACGCATATATATTCAGTTCTTACACATATATATTCAGTTTTACGCATATATATTCAGTTCTTAAGCATATATATTGAGTTCTTACGCATATATATTCAGTTCTCACGCATATATATTCAGTTCTTACGCATATATATACTGTTCTTACACATATATATTCAGTTCTTTCACATATATATTCAGTTCTTACACATATATATTCCGTTCTTACACATATATATTCCGTTCTTACACATATATTCAGTTCTTACACATATATATTCAGTTCTTAGACATATATATTCAGTTCTTACGCATATATATTCAGTTCTTACACATATATATTCAGTTTTACGCATATATATTCAGTTCTTAAGCATATATATTCAGTTCTTACGCATATATATTCCGTTCTCACGCATATATATTCAGTTCTTAGACATACATATTCAGTTCTTACGCATATTTATTCAGTTCTTACGCATATATATTCAGTTCTTACACATATATATTCAGTTTTTCGCATATATATTCAGTTCTTACGCATATATATTCAGTTCTTACGCAAATATATTCAGTTCCTAAGCATATATATTGAGTTCTTACGCATATATATTGAGTTCTTACGCATATATATTCAGTTCTTAGACATATATATTCAGTTCTTACGCATATATATTCAGTTCTTACACATATATATTCAGTACTTACACATATATATTCAGTTCTTACACATATATATTCTGTTCTTACACATATATTCAGTTCTTACACATATATATTCAGTTCTTAGACATATATATTCAGTTCTTACGCATATATATTCCGTTCTTACGCATAAATATTCCGTTCTTACACATATATATTCCATTTTGACACATATATATTCCGTTCTTACACATATATATTCCGTTCTTACGCATATATATTCAGTTCTTAGACATATATATTCAGTTCTTACGCATATATATTCAGTTCTTACACATATATATTCAGTTTTACGCATATATATTCAGTTCTTAAGCATATATATTGAGTTCTTACGCATATATATTCCGTTCTCACGCATATATATTCAGTTCTTAGACATACATATTCAGTTTTACGCATATATATTCACTTCTTAAGCATATATATTGAGTTCTTACGCATATATATTGAGTTCTTACGCATATATATTCAGTTCTTACGCATATATATTCAGTTATTACACATATATATTCAGTTTTACGCATATATATTAAGTTCTTAAGCATATATATTGTGTTCTTACGCATATATATTGAGTTCTTATGCATATATATTCAGTTCTTAGACATATATATTCAGTTCTTACGCATATATATTCAGTTCTTACACATATATATTCAGTTCTTACACATATATATTCAGTTCTTACAAACATATATTCAGTTCTTACACATATATATTCAGTTCTTAGACATATATATTCAGTTCTTACGCATATATATTCAGTTCTTACACATATATATTCAGTTTTACGCATATATATTTAGTACTTAAGCATATATATTCAGTTCCTACGCATATATATTCAGTTCTTACGCATATATATTCAGTTCTTACACATATATATTCAGTTTTACGCATACATATTCAGTTCTTAAGCATATATATTGAGTTCTTACGCATATATATTGAGTTCTTACGCATATATATTCAGTTCTTAGACATATATATTCAGTTCTTACGCATATATATTCAGTTCTTACGCATATATATTCAGTTCTTACGCATATATATTCTGTTCTTACACATATATATTCAGTTCTTTCACATATATATTCAGTTCTTACACATATATATTCCGTTCTTACACATATATATTCCGTTCTTACACATATATTCAGTTCTTACACATATATATTCAGTTCTTAGATATATATATTCAGTTCTTACGCATATATATTCAGTTCTTACACATATATATTCAGTTTTACGCATATATATTCAGTTCTTAAGCATATATATTGAGTACTTACGCATATATATTCCGTTCTCACGCATATATATTCAGTTCTTAGACATACATATTCAGTTCTTACGCATATATATTCAGTTCTTACGCATATATATTCAGTTCTTACACATATATATTCAGTTTTTCGCATATATATTCAGTTCTTACGCATATATATTCAGTTCTTACGCATATATATTCAGTTCTTACATATATATTCAGTTTTACGCATATATATTCAGTTATTACGCATATATATTCAGTTCTTACACATATATATTCAGTTCTTACACATACATATTCAGTTCTTACACATATATATTCAGTTCTTACACATATATATTCCGTTCTTACACATATATATTCAGTTCTCACACATATATATTCAGTTCTTAGACATATATATTCAGTTCTTCGCATATATATTCAGTTCTTACGCATATATATTCAGTTCTTACGCATATATATTCCGTTCTTACGCATAAATATTCCGTTCTTACACAGATATATTCCGTTCTTAAACATATATATTCCGTTCTTACACATATATTTTCCGTTCTTACGCATAAATATTCAGTTCTTACGCATATATATTCAGTTCTTACGGATATATATTCAGTTCTTAGACATATATACTCAGTTCTTACGCATATATATTCAGTTCTTACACATATATATTCAGTTTTACGCATATATATTCAGTTCTTAAGCATATATATTGAGTTCTTACGCATATATATTGAGTTCTTACGCATATTCATTGAGTTCTTAGACATATATATTCAGTTCTTACGCATATATATTCAGTTCTCACACATATATATTCAGTTCTTACACATATATATTCCGTTCCTACACATATATATTCAGTTCTTACACATATATATTCAGTTCTTACACATATATATTCAGTTCTTACACATATATATTCCGTTCTTACACATATATTCAGTTCTTGCACATATATATTCAGTTCTTAGACATTTATATTCAGTTCTTACGCATATATATTCAGTTCTTACACATATATATTCAGTTTTACGCATATATATTCAGTACTTAAGCATATATATTCAGTTCTTACTCATATATATTCAGTTCTTACACATATATATTCAGTTCTTACACATATATATTCAGTTTTACGCATATATATTCACCTCTTAAGCATATATATTGAGTTCTTACGGATATATATTGAGTTCTTACGCATATATATTCAGTTCTTACACATATATATTCAGTTTTACGCATACATATTCAGTTCTTAAGCATATATATTGAGTTCTTACGCATATATATTGAGTTCTTACGCATATATATTCAGTTCTTAGACTTATATATTCAGTTCTTACGCATATATATTCAGTTCTTACGCATATATATTCAGTTCTTACGCATATATATTCTGTTCTTATACATATATATTTAGTTCTTTCACATATATATTCCGTTCTTACACATATATATTCCGTTCTTAAACATATATATTCCGTTCTTACACATATATTCAGTTCTTACACATATATATTCAGTTCTTAGACATATATATTCAGTTCTTACGCATATATATTCAGTTCTTACACATATATATTCAGTTTTACGCATATATATTCAGTTCTTAAGCATATATATTGAGTTCTTACGCATATATATTCCGTTCTCACGCATATGTATTCAGTTCTTAGACATACATATTCAGTTCTTACGCATATATATTCAGTTCTTACGCATATATATTCAGTTCTTACACATATATATTCAGTTTTTCGCATATATATTCATTTCTTACGCATATATATTCAGTTCTTACGCATATATATTCAGTTCTTACATATATATTCAGTTTTACGCATATATATTCAGTTCTTACGCATATATGTTCAGTTCTTACACATATATGTTCAGTTCTTACACATACATATTCAGTTCTTACACATATATATTTAGTTCTTACACATATATATTCCGTTCTTAGACATATATATTCAGTTCTTACACATATATATTCAGTTCTTAGACATATATATTCAGTTCTTACGCATATATATTCAGTTCTTACGCATATATATTCAGTTCTTACGCATAAATATTCCGTTCTTACGCATAAATATTCCGTTCTTACACATATATATTCCGTTCTTACACATATATACTCAGTTCTTACACAATATATTCAGTTCTTTCACATATATATTCCGTTCCTACACATATATTCAGTTCTTACACATATATTCAGTTCTTAGACATATATATTCAGTTCTTACGCATATATATTCAGTTCTTACACATATACATTCAGTTTTACGCATATATATTCAGTACTTAAGCATATATATTCAGTTCTAACGCATATATATTCAGTTCTTACGCATATATATTCAGTTCTTACACATATATATTCAGTTTTACGCATACATATTCAGTTCTTAAGCATAAATATTGAGTTCTTACGCATATATATTGAGTTCTTACGCATATATATTCAGTTCTTAGACATATATATTCAGTTCTTTCGCATATATATTCTGTTCTTACGCATATATATTCAGTTCTTACGCATATATATTCTGTTCTTACACATATATATTCAGTTCTTTCACATATATATTCAGTTCTTACGCATATATATTCAGTTCTTACGCATATATATTGAGTTCTTACGCATATATATTGAGTTCTTAGACATATATATTCAGTTCTTACGCATATATATTCAGTTCTTACACATATATATTCAGTTCTTACACATATATATTCCGTTTCTACACATATATATTCAGTTCTTACACATATATATTCAATTCTTACACATATATATTCAGTTCTTACACATATATATTCCGTTCTTAAACATATATTCAGTTCTTGCACATATATATTCAGTTCTTAGACATATATATTCAGTTCTTACGCATATATATATTCAGTTCTTACACATATATATTCAGTTTTACGCATACATATTCAGTACTTAAGCATATATATTCAGTTCTTACGCATAAATATTCAGTTCTTACGCATATATATTCAGTTCTTAAGCATATATATTGAGTTCTTACGCATATATATTGAGTTCTTACACATATATATTCAGTTCTTAGACATATATATTCAGTTCTTACGCATATATATTCAGTTCTTACGCATATATATTCAGTTTTTACGCATATATATTCTGTTCTTACACATATATAATCAGTTCTTACACATATATATTCAGTTCTTACACATATATATTCAGTTCTTACACATATATATTCCGTTCTTACACATATATTCAGTTCTTACACATATATATTCAGTTCTTAGACATATATATTCAGTTCTTACGCATATATATTCAGTTCTTACACATATATATTCAGATATATGCATATATATTCAGTACTTAAGCATATATATTCAGTTCTTACGCATATATATTCATCTCTTACGCATATATATTCAGTTCTTACACATATATATTCCGTTCTTACACATATATATTCCGTTCTTACACATATATATTCAGTTCTTACACATATATATTCAGTTCTTAGACATATATATTCAGTTCTTACGCATATATATTCAGTTCTTACGCATATATATTCAGTTCTAACGCATGAATATTCCGTTCTTACGCATAAATATTCCGTTCTTACACATATATATTCCATTTTGACACATATATATTCCGTTCTTACACATATATATTCCGTTCTTACGCATATATATTCAGTTCTTAGACATATATATTCAGTTCTTACGCATATATATTCAGTTCTTACACATATATATTCAGTTTTACGCATATATATTCAGTACTTAAGCATATATATTCAGTTCTTACGCATATATATTCAGTTCTTACGCATATATATTCAGTTATTACACATATATATTCAGTTTTACGCATATATATTCAGTTCTTAAGCATATATATTGAGTTCTTACGCATATATATTGAGTTCTTACGCATATATATTCAGTTCTTAGACATATATATTCAGTTCTTACGCATATATATTCAGTTCTTACACATATATATTCAGTTCTTACACATATATATTCAGTTCTTACACATAAATATTCCGTTCTTACACATATATTCAGTTCTTACACATATATATTCAGTTCTTAAACATATATATTCAGTTCTTACGCATATATATTCAGTTCTTACACATATATATTCAGTTTTACGCATATATATTTAGTACTTAAGCATATATATTCAGTTCTTACGCATATATATTCAGTTCTTACGCATATATATTCAGTTCTTACACATATATATTCAGTTTTACGCATACATATTCAGTTCTTAAGCATATATATTGAGTTCTTACGCATATATATTGAGTTCTTACGCATATATATTCAGTTCTTAGACATATATATTCAGTTCTTACGCATATATATTCAGTTCTTACGCATATATATTCAGTTCTTACGCATATATATTCTGTTCTTACACATATATATTCAGTTCTTTCACATATATATTCAGTTCTTACACATATATATTCCGTTCTTACACATATATATTCCGTTCTTACACATATATTCAGTTCTTACACATATATATTCAGTTCTTAGACATATATATTCAGTTCTTACGCATATATATTCAGTTCTTACACATATATATTCAGTTTTACGCATATATATTCAGTTCTTAAGCATATATATTGAGTTCTTACGCATATATATTCCGTTCTCACGCATATATATTCAGTTCTTAGACATACATATTCAGTTCTTACGCATATATATTCAGTTCTTACGCATATATATTCAGTTCTTACACATATATATTCAGTTTTTCGCATATATATTCAGTTCTTACGCATATATATTCAGTTCTTACGCATATATATTCAGTTCTTACATATATATTCAGTTTTACGCATATATATTCAGTTCTTACGCATATATATTCAGTTCTTACACATATATATTCAGTTCTTACACATACATATTCAGTTCTTACACATATATATTCAGTTCTTACACATATATATTCCGTTCTTACACATATATATTCAGTTCTTACACATATATATTCAGTTCTTAGACATATATATTCAGTTCTTCGCATATATATTCAGTTCTTACGCATATATATTCAGTTCTTACGCATATATATTCCGTTCTTACGCATAAATATTCCGTTCTTACACATATATATTCCGTTCTTACACATATATATTCCGTTCTTACACTTATATTTTCCGTTCTTACGCATAAATATTCAGTTCTTACGCATATATATTCAGTTCTTACGGATATATATTCAGTTCTTAGACATATATACTCAGTTCTTACGCATATATATTCAGTTCTTACGCATATATATTCAGTTCTTACACATATATATTCAGTTTTACGCATATATATTCAGTTCTTAAGCATATATATTGAGTTCATACGCATATATATTGAGTTCTTACGCATATTCATTGAGTTCTTAGACATATATATTCAGTTCTTACGCATATATATTCAGTTCTTACACATATATATTCAGTTCTTACACATATATATTCCGTTCCTACACATATATACTCAGTTCTTACACATATATATTCAGTTCTTACACATATATATTCAGTTCTTACACATATATATTCCGTTCTTACACATATATTCCGTTCTTGCACATATATATTCAGTTCTTAGACATATATATTCAGTTCTTACGCATATATATTCAGTTCTTACACATATATATTCAGTTTTAGGCATATATATTCAGTACTTAAGCATATATATTCAGTTCTTACGCATATATATTCAGTTCTTACGCATATATATTCAGTTCTTACATATATATTCAGTTTTTCGCATATATATTCAGTTCTTAAGCATATATATTGAGTTCTTACGCATATATATTGAGTTCTTACGCATATATATTGAGTTCTTAGAAATATATATTCAGTTCTTACGCATATATATTCAGTTCTTACGCATATATATTCAGTTCTAACGCATATATATTCCGTTCTTACGCATAAATATTCCGTTCTTACACATATATATTCCGTTCTTACGCATATATATTCAGTTCTTAGACATATATATTCAGTTCTTACGCATATATATTCAGTTCTTACACATATATATTCAGTTTTACGCATATATATTCAGTACTTAAGCATATATATTCAGTTCTTACGCATATATATTCAGTTCTTAAGCATATATATTCAGTTATTACACATATATATTCAGTTTTACGCATATATATTCAGTACTTAAGCATATATATTCAGTTCTTACGCATATATATTCAGTTTTTAAGCATATATATTCAGTTATTACACATATATATTCAGTTTTACGCATATATATTCAGTTCTTAAGCATATATATTGAGTTCTTACGCATATATATTGAGTTCTTACGCATATATATTCAGTTCTTAGACATATATATTCAGTTCTTACGCATATATATTCAGTTCTTACCCATATATATTCAGTTCTTACGCATATATATTCTGTTCTTACACATATATATTCAGTTCTTTCACATATATATTCAGTTCTTACACATATATATTCCGTTCTTACACATATATATTCAGTTCTTACACATATGTATTCAGTACTTACACATATATATTCCGTTCTTACACATATTATATTCAGTTCTTACACATATATATTCAGTTCTTAGACATATATATTCAGTTATTACGCATATATATTCAGTTCTTACGCATATATATTTAGTTCTTACACATATGAACTCATATGAATCTGAAAATCAGTTTGATATTTTGAATGAAACTCAACTTGATAATATAAATATACCAAATTACACTTCCACACCAAAACCCAAAAGAAATCAAACTAAAATCAAACCTCAGACTAAGAAAAATAAAATTAAAAGATCTGTTAAAGTAATAGTAATCAATTGTAGGTCAATAGTAGACAAAAAACATGAATATGAAAATCTCTTACACTCAACTAAAGCAGATATAATCATTGGCACAGAATCCTGGCTCAAACCCAAACACTATGACAATGAAATATTTGATCCTGACATGGGCTATACACCCTTCAGGAGAGACAGGATAGGACAAACGGGTGGGGGTGTATTCATTGCTGTCCGCGACACAATAATCGCCCAACAGGTCAAAGATTATGAAACTGACTGCGAAAATATCTGGGTCAAAATTGAACTTGCTGGTCAGAAACCCCTTATTATAGGTTCTTACTACAAGCCACACGAACATGATGAACATAGTCTGCAAGAATTCAATAGGTCACTGCAACTGGTCACAAAGTCAAATCCTAACATTTGGGTCGGGGGTGATTTTAACCTTCCCAAAATGGACTGGGACCAGCTGAGCCCCAGCTCAGATTGTAAACATCCTACATACTATAGACGTTTCATCAATATGATAAATGACCACAGTCTACAACAAATGGTTACCGCACCCACAAGAGACAAACATGTATTAGATCTCTTCCTCACAAATAATCCTACACTTGTCAACAGATCAAATGTCATACCAGGCCTCAGCGATCATGACACAGTACAGATACACATAAACGTGGCCCCAAGGATAAATAAACAAAAGCCCAGGACAACTTCTTTGTATAAAAAAGCTGACTGGGAACTGATCAAAGTACTGATGCAACAATATCATCAGGACAGGTTAAAATCCAATGCATTCAACACGCACACTGTTGAAGACCTATGGAGCCACTTCACTGATGCATTACAAGCAGCTTGCAGTAAATATGTCCCAACAAAAACTGCAAGAACTAAAGATAAATTTCCTTGGATTAACTCAACACTCACTAGGTTGTACAGAAAGAGAGATAGACAGTACAAAAAACAGGCCAAAACAAAGAAATCCAAGGACAGGGAAAACTATTTAAAAACAAAACACATCACACGCATACAAACTAAACAAGCTTACCAAAAATATCTAGAAGACATACTTAATGTAAACCAAAATCAAGAAAACAGTCCACAAAAGTCCACTATACCTAATAAACCTAACACTAAAAAACTGTATACATTACTTAAACATTCAAAACAAGACTCTGCCAGTGTAGCTCCTCTAAAAAAGGACAACATCTGCTACCCCGATGATACTAAGAAGGCGACAATACTGAATGAACAGTTTCAGTCAGTATTTAGCCAAAGGTCACCACTGTCCCTGAAATCTCTCTGTAATATGAAGCTCCAGAATCTAAGCGATCAAGGTCTCAACTCCCCTCAGGAATGTAAGGCACAAAATAAAATGCCTGACATAGAGATAGCAACAAAGGGTATAGAAAAATTGTTAATAAACCTAAACCCTCATAAAGCTGCAGGCCCAGACCAAATAAGACCGATCTTACTGAAAAATCTCGCCAAAGAGATTTCTCCAATCATACAGAAGATTTTCCAGAAATCTGTTAAAACTGGAGAATTACCCTTAATATGGAAAACTGCCAATGTAGCCACGGCATATAAAAAAGGCGATAAGTCCAATGCTGCAAACTACCGTCCAATATCCCTTACCTGTATTCTATGTAAAACCCTTGAACATGTTATCGCCTCCTCCATTACAAAACATTTCACTAATACTGGAATCTTCTATGATCTCCAACATGGCTTTAGAGAAAAAAGGTCTTGTGAAACGCAGCTAACAATGCTTGTGGATGAACTGTACAAATCAGTGACCTCCAAGAAGCAAGTAGACCTTATACTACTTGACTTCAGCAAAGCATTTGATAAAGTCAACCATGAGAAACTGCTTCTCAAACTGTCCCAATATGGAATAAGAGGGACCACCCTAACGTGGATCAGGTCATTTCTCAACAACCGCACACAGTGTGTAGTTGTTAACGGATCCCAGTCATCAAGCATATCTGTCTCATCTGGAGTGCCCCAAGGATCCGTACTAGGCCCCCTACTGTTTCTTGAATACATAAATGATCTTCCCTCCCAGATAAACTCTCGGGTCCGGTTATTTGCGGATGACACTGCCATATACCTTGCAATCACTCAAGAAAAACAATCACAAACACTACAGACAGACTTATGCACTCTTGAACAGTGGGAAAAACAGTGGGACATGGAGTTTAACCCGTCAAAATGTCAAGTGATACATATCACAAGGTTAAAGAAACACATCGACACAACCTATTACTTACATAACACCAAACTTGAGTCTACCTCCTCTGCAAAATATTTAGGCCTCACTATTGCAGAGGACTTACAATGGAACACACACATCAACAACATCACCAAAAAAGCAAATCAAACATTAGGGTTCTTAAGGAGAAACATCAAGGTACATTCTGAAGATCTAAAGTCCATGGCCTATAAAACTCTTGTCCGCCCTCAGCTGGAGTACTGCTCAAGTATCTGGTCACCTCATACTGAGACTGCCATAAACCAGATCGAGGCCGTACAGCGCCGGGCAGCACGCTGGGCAAAACACGACTACGGACGGACCAGTAGTGTCACTGAGATGCTCCAGTCCCTACAGTGGAGAAGACTAGACCAAAGACGTATCGACAGTCGACTCTCACTATGTTACAAGATCACAAATGACCTGGTAGCTATCCCTCTAGAAGACTACATGACACTGACGAACAGACAATCCCGACATTCACACTCACTTGCTTTCAAATTAATTGACGCAACCGCTGACTACTACAAATTCTCCTTTTTCCCAAGAACAGTCTTCCACTGGAATTCATTAGCTCCTGACATCCCTATATTACCCAATATAGAACAGTTCAATTCTGCAGTCAGCAGAATTGAACATATCTCACCATAAATTCAATGTTTGTTTTTATTTTTAAACCTAACATCCAAAAACTTCAATGTTTTTCTTAAATTTCTTTTATATATATTTTTAAAAATACTAACAGTCTTTGTCGGTATGACGACGCATGCCTAGGTCCCCAGCAGGGGTTTGGCATTAAAGGAAGATAGATAGATAGATAGATATATATTCAGTTTTACGCATATATATTCAGTTCTTAGACATATATATTTAGTTCTTACGCATATATATCTAGTTCTTACACATATATATTCCGTTTTACGCATATATATTCAGTTCTTAAGCATATATTTTGAGTTCTTACGCATATATATTCCGTTCTCACGCATATATATTCAGTTCTTAGACATACATATTCAGTTCTTACGCATATATATTCAGTTCTTACGCATATATATTCAGTTCTTACACATATATATTCAGTTTTTCGCATATATATTCAGTTCTTACGCATATATTCAGTTTTACGCATATATATTCAGTTCTTACACATATATATTCAGTTCTTACACATACATATTCAGTTCTTACACATATATATTCAGTTCTTACACATATATATTCCGTTCTTACACATATATATTCAGTTCTTACACATATATATTCTGTTCTTAGACATAAATATTCAGTTCTTACGCATATATATTTAGTTCTTACGCATATATATTCAGTTCTTACGCA
Organism: Cyrtodaria siliqua; assembly: GCA_037043455.1. Taxonomy (NCBI): domain Eukaryota; kingdom Metazoa; phylum Mollusca; class Bivalvia; order Adapedonta; family Hiatellidae; genus Cyrtodaria; species Cyrtodaria siliqua. Next base: position 15,976 of record JAWPHD010021757.1, read on the forward strand.
TATATATTCCGTTCTTACGCATAAATATTCCGTTCTTACACATATATATTCCGTTCTTACACATAAATATTCCGTTCTTACACATATATATTCCGTTCTTACGAATAAATATTCAGTTCTTACGCATATATATTCAGTTCTTACGGATATATATTCAGTTCTTAGACATATATACTCAGTTCTTACGCATATATATTCAGTTCTTACGCATATATATTCAGTTCTTACACATATATATTCAGTTTTACGCATATATATTCAGTTCTTAAGCATATATATTGAGTTCTTACGCATATATATTCAGTTCTTACGCATATATATTCAGTTCTTAGACATATATATTCAGTTCTTACGCATATATATTCAGTTCTTACACATATATATTCAGTTCTTACACATATATATTCCGATCCTACACATATATATTCAGTTCTTACACATATATATTCAGTTCTTACACATATATATTCAGTTCTTACACATATATATTCAGTTCTTACACATATATATTCAGTTTTACGCATAAATATTCAGTTTTTACACATATATATTCAGTTCTTACGGATATATATTCAGTTCTTAGACATATATATTCAGTTCTAACGCATATATATTCCGTTCTTACGCATAAATATTCCGTTCTTACACATATATATTCCATTTTTACACATATATATTCCGTTCTTACACATATATATTCCGTTCTTACGCATACATATTCAGTTCTTAGACATATATATTCAGTTCTTACGCATATATATTCAGTTCTTACACATATATATTCAGTTTTACGCATATATATTCAGTACTTAAGCATATATATTCAGTTCTTACGCATATATATTCAGTTCTTACGCATATATATTCAGTTATTACACATATATATTCAGTTTTACGCATATATATTCAGTTCTTAAGCATATATATTGAGTTCTTACGCATATATATTGAGTTCTTACGCATATATATTCAGTTCTTAGACATATATATTCAGTTCTTACGCATATATATTCAGTTCTTACCCATATATATTCAGTTCTTACGCATATATATTCTGTTCTTACACATATATATTCAGTTCTTTCACATATATATTCAGTTCTTACACATATATATTCCGTTCTTACACATATATATTCAGTTCTTACACATATATATTCAGTACTTACACATATATATTCCGTTCTTACACATACTATATTCAGTTCTTACACATATATATTCAGTTCTTAGACATATATATTCAGTTATTACGCATATATATTCAGTTCTTACGCATATATATTCAGTTCTTACACATATACATTCAGTTTTACGCATATATATTCAGTTCTTAGACATATATATTTAGTTCTTACGCATATATATTTAGTTCTTACACATATATATTCCGTTTTACGCATATATATTTAGTTCTTAAGCATATATTTTGAGTTCTTACGCATATATATTCCGTTCTCACGCATATATATTCAGTTCTTAGACATACATATTCAGTTCTTACGCATATATATTCAGTTCTTACGCATATATATTCAGTTCTTACACATATATATTCAGTTTTTCGCATATATATTCAGTTCTTACACATATATATTCAGTTCTTACACATATATATTCAGTTTTACGCATATATATTCAGTTCTTAGACATATATATTCAGTTCTTACGCATAAATATTCCGTTCTTACACATATATATTCCGTTCTTACACATAAATATTCCGTTCTTACACATATATATTCCGTTCTTACGCATAAATATTCAGTTCTTACGCATATATATTCAGTTCTTACGGATATATATTCAGTTCTTAGACATATATACTCAGTTCTTACGCATATATATTCAGTTCTTACGCATATATATTGAGTTCTTAGGCATATATATTGAGTTCTTACGCATATATATTCAGTTCTTAGACATATATATTCAGTTCTTACGCATATATATTCAGTTCTTACACATATATATTCAGTTCTTACATATATATATTCCGTTCGTACACATATATATTCAGTTCTTACACATATATATTCAGTTCTTACACATATATATTCAGTTCTTACACATATATATTCAGTTTTACGCATATATATTCAGTTCTTAGACATATATATTCAGTTCTTACGCATATATTTTCAGTTCTTACACATATGATTCCGTTTTACGCATATATATTCAGTTCTTAAGCATATATATTGAGTTCTTACGCATATATATTCCGTTCTCACGCATATATATTCAGTTCTTAGACATACATATTCAGTTCTTACGCATATATATTCAGTTCTTACGCATATATATTCAGTTCTTACACATATATATTCAGTTTTTCGCATATATATTCAGTTCTTACGCGTATATATTCAGTTCTTACGCATATATATTCAGTTCTTACACATATATATTCCGTTCTTACACATATATATTCAGTTCTTACACATATATATTCAGTTCTTAGACATATATATTCAGTTCTTACGCATATATATTCAGTTCTTACGCATATATATTCAGTTCTTACGCATATATATTCCGTTCTTACGCATAAATATTCCGTTCTTACACATATATATTCCGTTCTTACACATAAATATTCAGTTCTTACGCATATATATTCAGTTCTTACGGATATATATTCAGTTCTTAGACATATATACTCAGTTCTTACGCATATATATTCAGTTCTTACGCATATATATTCAGTTCTTACACATATATATTCAGTTTTACGCATATATTTTCAGTTCTTAAGCATATATATTGAGTTCTTACGCATATATATTGAGTTCTTACGCATATATATTCAGTTCTTAGACATATATATTCAGTTCTTACACATATATATTCCGTTCCTACACATATATATTCAGTTCTTACACATATATATTCATTTCTTACACATATATATTCAGTTCTTACACATATTCCGTTCTTACACATATATTCAGTTCTTGCACATGTATATTCCGTTCTTACACATATATATTCAGTTCTTACACATATATATTCAGTTCTTACACATATATATTCCGTTCCTACACATATATATTCAGTTCTTACACATATATATTCAGTTATTACGCATAAATATTCAGTTCTTACACATATATATTCTGTTCTTACACATATATATTCAGTTCTTACACATATATATTCAGTTCTTACACATATATATTCCGTTCCTACACATATATATTCAGTTCTTACACATATATATTCAGTTCTTACACATATATATTCAGTTCTTACGCATATATATTCAGTTCTTACGCATATATATTCAGTTCTTATACATATATTTTCCGTTCTTACAAATATATATTCCGTTCTAACACATATATATTCCGTTCTTACGCATATATATTCCGTTCTTAAGCATATATATTCAGTTCTTACAGGTATATATTTAATTTTACGCATATATATTCAGTTCTTACGCATATATATTCAGTTTTACGCATATATATTCAGTTCTTACGCATATATATTCAGTTTTACGCATATATATTCAGTTCTTACGCATATATATTCAGTTCTTACACATATATTCAGATATACGCATATATATTCAGTACTTAAGCATATATATTCAGTTATTACGCATATATATTCAGTTCTTACACATATATATTCCGTTCTTACACATATATATTCAGTTCTTACACATATATATTGAGTTCTTACACATATATATTCCGTTCCTACACATATATATTCAGTTCTTACACATATATATTCAGTTCTTAGACATATATAATCAGTTCTTACGCATATATATTCAGTTCTTACGCATATATATTCAGTTCTTACACATATATATTCAGTTTTACGCATATATATTCAGTTCTTACGCATATATATTCAGTTCTTGCGCATATATATTCAGTTCTTACACATATATTTTCCGTTCTTACAAATATATATTCCGTTCTTACACATATATATTCCGTTCTTAAGCATATATATTCCGTTCTTACGCATATATATTCAGTTCTTACAGGTATATATTTAGTTTTACGCATATATATTCAGTTCTTACGCATATATATTCAGTTTTACGCATATATATTCAGTTCTTACGCAAATATATTCAGTTCTTACACATATATATTCAGTTCTTCCACATATATATTCAGTTCTTACACATATATATTCAGTTTTACGCATATATATTCAGTTCTTAAGCATATATATTGAGTTCTTACGCATATATATTCCGTTCTCACGCATATATATTCAGTTCAAAGACATACATATTCAGTTCTTACGCATATATATTCAGTTCTTACGCATATATATTCAGTACTTACACATATATATTCAGTTTTACGCATATATATTCAGTTCTTACACATATATATTCAGTTCTTACACATACATATTCAGTTCTTACACATATATATTCCGTTCTTACACATATATATTCAGTTCTTACACATATATATTCAGTTCTTAGACATATATATTCAGTTCTCACGCATATATATTCAGTTCTTACGCATATATATTCCGTTCTTACGCATAAATATTCCGTTCTTACACATATATATTCCGTTCTTACACTTATATATTCCGTTCTTACACATATATATTCCGTTCTTACGCATAAATATTTAGTTCTTACGCATATATATTCAGTTCTTACGGATATCTATTCATTTCTTAGACATATATACTCAGTTCTTACGAATATATATTCAGTTCTTACGCATATATATTCAGTTCTTACACATATATATTCAGTTCTACGGATATATATTCAGTTCTTAAGCATATATATTGAGTTCTTACGCATATATATTGAGTTCTTACGCATATATATTCAGTTCTTAGACATATATATTCAGTTCTTACGCATATATATTCAGTTCTTACGCATATATATTCAGTTCTTACACATATATATTCAGTTCTTACATATATATTCATTTTTACGCATATATATTCAGTTCTTACGCATATATATTCTGTTCTTACACATATATATTCAGTTCTTACACATATATATTCAGTTCTTACACATATATATTCAGTTCCTACAAATATATATTCCGTTCTTACACATATATTCAGTTCTTACACATATATATTCAGTTCTTACGCATATATATTCAGTTCTTACACATATATATTCAGTTTTACGCATATATATTCAGTACTTAAGCATATATATTGAGTTCTTACGCATATATATTCAGTTCTTACGCATATATATTCAGTTCTTACACATATATATTCCATTCTTACACATATATTTCCGTTCTTACACATATATATTCCGTTCTTACGCATATATTACGTTCTTACAAATACATATTCCGTTCTTACACATATATATTCAGTTCTTACGCATATATATTCAGTTCTTACACATATACATTCAGTTTTACGCATATATATTCAGTTCTTACGCATATCTATTCAATTCTTACACATATATATTCAGTTCTTACACATATATATTCAGTTTTTACACATATATTCCGTTCTTACACATATATATTCAGTTCTTACACATATATATTCCGTTCTTACACATGTATATTCCGTTCTTACGCATATATATTCCGTTCTTACACATATATATTCCGTTCTTACACATATATATTCCGTTCTTACACATATAAATTCCGTTCTTACGCATATATATTCGGTTCTTACGCATATATATTCAGTTCTTACGGATATATATTCAGTTCTTAGACATATATATTCAGTTCTTACACATATATATTCAGTTCTTACGCATATATATTCAGTTCTTACGCAGATATATTCAGTTCTTACACATATATATTCAGTTTTACGCATATATATATTCAGTTCTTAAGCATATATATTGAGTTCTTACGCATATATATTCAGTTCTTACGCATATATATTCAGTTCTTAGACATACATATTCAGTTCTTGCGCATATATATTCAGTTCTTACGCATGTATATTCAGTTTTTACACATATATATTCAGTTCTTACATATATATATTCCGTTCTTACACATATATATTCCGTTCTTACACATATATATTCAGTTCTTAGACATATATATTCAGTTCTTACGCATATATATTCACTTCTTACGCATATATATTCAGTTCTTACACATATATATTTAGTTATACGCATATATATTCAGTTCTTACGCATATATATTCCGTTCTTGCACATATATATTCAGTTTTACACATGTATATTCAGTTCTTACGCATATATATTCAGTACTTACACATATATATTCAGTTCTTACACATATATTTTCAGTTTTACGCATATATATTAAGTTCTTAAGCATATATATTCAGTTCTTACGCATATATATTCAGTTCTTAGACATATATATTCAGTTCTTACGCATATATATTCAGTTCTTACACATATATATTCAGTTTTACGCATATATATTCAGTTCTTACGCATATATATTCATTTCTTACGCATATATATTCAGTTCTTACGCATATATATTCAGCTCTTACGCATATATATTCAGTTTTACGGATATATATTCAGTTCTTACGCATATATATTCAGTTCTTACGCATATATATTCAGTTCTTACACATATATATTCCGTTCTTACGCATATATATTCAGTTCTTACGCATATATATTCAACTCTTACACATATATATTCAGTTTTACGCGTATATATTCAGTTCTTACGCAGATATATTCAGTTCTTACGCAAATATATTCAGTTCTTACGCATATATATTCAGTTCTTACACATATATATTCAGATTTACGCATATATATTCAGTTCTTACGCATATGTATTCAGTTCTTACGCATATATATTCAGTTCTTACACATATATTTCCAGTCTTTCACATATATATTCCGTTCTTACACATATATTTTCCATTCTTACGCATAAATATTCCGTTCTTACGCATATATATTACGTTCTTACACATATGTATTCCGTTCTTACACATATATATTCAGTTCTTACGCATATATATTCAGTTCTTACACACATAAAATCAGTTTTACGCAGATATTTTCAGTTCTTACACATATATATTCAATTCTTACACATATATATTCAGTTCTTACACATATATTCAGTTCTTACACATATATTCCGTTCTTACACATATATATTCAGTTCTTACACATATATATTCCGTTCTTACACATATATTTTCCGTTCTTACGCATATATATTCCGTTCTTACGCATATATATTCAGTTCTTACGCATATGTATTCAGTTCTTTCACATATATATTCAGTTTTACGCATAAATATTCAGTTCTTACGGATATATATCCAGTTCTTACGCATATATATTCAGTTCTTGCACATATATATCCAGTTCTTACACATATATATTCAGTTTTACGCATATATATTCAGTTCTTAAGCATATATATTGAGTTCTTACGCATATATATTGAGTTCTTACGCATATATATTCAGTTATTAGACATATATATTCATTTCTTACGCATATATATTCAGTTCTTACGCATATATATTCAGTTCTTACACATATATATTCAGTTTTACGCATATATATTCAGATCTTAAGCATATATTGAGTTCTTACGCATATATATTCAGTTCTTACGCATACATATTCAGTTCTTATATATATATTCAGTTCTTACGCATATTTTCCTTTCTTACAAATATATATTCCATTCTTACACATAAATATTCCGTTTTTACGCATATATATTACGTTCTTACACATATATATTCCGTTCTTACACACATATATTGAGTTCTTACGCATATATATTCAGTTCTTAGACATATATACAGTTCTTACGCATATATATTCTGTTCATACGCATATATATTCAGTTCTTACACATATATATTCAGGTTTACGCATATCTATTCAGTTCTTACGCATATATATTCAGTTCTTACACATATATATTCAGTTCTTACACATATATATTCAGTTCTTACACATATATATTAAGTTCTTACACATATATTCCGTTCTTACACATATATATTCAGTTCTTACACATATATATTCCGTTCTTACACATATATATTCCGTTCTTACGCATATATATTCCGTTCTTACACATATATATTCCGTTCTTACACATATATTCCGTTCTTACACATATATATTCCGTTCTTACGCATAAATATTCAATTCTTACGCATATCTATTCAGTTCTTACGCATATATATTCAGTTCTTACACATATATATTCAGTTCTTACACATATATATTCAGTTCTTACACATATATATTAAGTTCTTTCACATATATTCAGTTCTTACACATATATATTCCGTTCTTACACATATATATTCCGTTCTTACGCATATATATTCCGTTCTTACACATATATATTCCGTTCTTACACATATATATTCCGTTCTTACACATATATTCCGTTCTTACACATATATATTCCGTTCTTACGCATAAATATTCAATTCTTACGCATATCTATTCAGTTCTTACGCATATATATTCAGTTCTTACACATATATATTCAGTTCTTACACATATATATTCAGTTCTTACACATATATATTAAGTTCTTTCACATATATTCAGTTCTTACACATATATATTCCGTTCTTACACATATATATTCCGTTCTTACGCATATATATTCCGTTCTTCTCTACACATATATTCCGTTCTTACACATATATTCCGTTCTTACACATATATATTCCGTTCTTACGCATATATATTCAGTTCTTACACATATATATTCAATTTTACGCATATATATTCAGTTCTTACGCATATATATTCAGTTCTTACACATATATATTCAGTTTTACGCATATATATTCAGTTCTTAAGCATATATATCGAGTTCTTACGCATATATATTCAGTTCTTACGAATATATATTCAGTTCTTAGACATATATATTCAGTTCTTACGCATATATATTCAGTTCTTACGCATATATATTCAGTTCTTACACATACATATTCCGTTCCTACACATATATTTTCCTTTCTTACAAATATATATTCCATTCTTACACATATATATTCAGTTCTTACGCATATATATTACGTTCTTACACATATATATTCAGTTCTTAGACATATATATTCAGTTCTTACGCATATATATTCAGTTCTTACGCATATATATTCAGTTCTTACACATATATATATTCAGTTTTACGCATATATATTCAGTACTTACGCATATATATTGAGTTCTTACGCATACATATTCAGTTCTTACGCATATATATTCAGTTCTTAGACTTATATATTCAGTTCTTACGCATATATATTCAGTTCTTACGCATATATATTCAGTTTTTACACATATATATTCCGTTCTTACACATATATTTCCCGTTCTTACAAATACATATTCCGTTCTTACACATATATATTCCGTTCTTACGCATATATATTACGTTCTTACACATATATATTCCGTTCTTACACATATATATTGAGTTCTTAGACATATATATTCAGTTCTTACGCATATATATTCAGTTCTTACGCATATATATTCAGTTCTTACGCATATATATTCAGTTCTTACACATATATATTCAGTTTTACGCATATATATTCAGTTCTTAAGCATATATATCGAGTTCTTACGCATATATATTCAGTTCTTACGAATATATATTCAGTTCTTAGACATATATATTCAGTTCTTACGCATATATATTCAGTTCTTACGCATATATATTCAGTTCTTACACATATATATTCCGTTCCTACACATATATTTTCCTTTCTTACAAATATATATTCCATTCTTACACATATATATTCCGTTCTTACGCATATATATTACGTTCTTAAACATATATATTCCGTTCTTACACATATACATTGAGTTCTTACGCATATATATTCAGGTCTTAGACATATATTCAGTTCTTACGCATATATATATTCAGTTCTTACGCATATATATTCAGTTCTTACACATATATATTCCGTTCTTACACATATATATTCAGTTCTTACACATATATATTCAGTTCTTACGCATATATATTCAGTTCTTATGCATATATATTCAGTTCTTACACATATATATTCAGTTTTACGCATATATATTCAGTTCTTACGCATATATATTCAGTTCTTACACATATATTCAGTTCTTACAAATATATATTCAGTTCTTACACATATATATTCAGTTTTACGCATATATATTCAGTTCTTAAGCATATATATTGAGTTCTTACGCATATATATTTAGTTCTTACGCATATATATTCAGTTCTTAGACATATATATTCAGTTCTTACGCATATATATTCAGTTCTTACGCATATATATTCAGTTCTTACAAATATATATTCAGTTTTACGCATATATATTCAGTTCTTACGCTTATATATAGAGTTCTTACGCATACATATTCAGTTCTTACGCATATATATTCAGTTCTTAGACTTATATATTCAGTTCTTACGTATATATATTCAGTTCTTACGCATATATATTCAGTTCTTACACATATATATTCCGTTCTTACACATATATTTTCTATTCTTACAAATACATATTCCGTTCTTACACATATATATTCCGTTCTTACGCATATATATTACGTTCTTACACATATATATTCCGTTCCTACACATATATTTTCCTTTCTTACAAATATATATTCCATTCTTACACATATATATTCCGTTCTTACGCATATATATTCCGTTCTTACGGATATATATTCAGTTCTTAGACATATGTATTCAGTTCTTACCCATATATATACAGATGTTACTCATATATATTCAGTTCTTACACATATATATTCAGTTTTACGCATATAAATTCAGTTCTTAAGCAAAAATATTGAGTTCTTACGCATATATATTCAGTTCTTAGACATATATATTCAGTTATTACGCATATATATTCAGTTCTTACGCATATATATTCAGTTCTTACGCATATATATTCAGTTCTTACACATATATATTCAGTTTTACGCATATATATTCAGTTCTTTAGCATATATATTCCGTTCTTACGCATATATATTCAGTTCTTACGCATATATATTCAGTTCTTACTGATATATATTGAGTTCTTACGCATATATATTCAGTTCTTAGACATATATATTCAGTTCTTACGCATATATATTCATTTCTTACGCATATATATTCAGTTCTTACACATATATATTCAGTTTTACGCATATATATTCAGTTCTTACGCATATATATTGAGTTCTTACGCATATATATTCAGTTCTTACGCATATATATTCAGTTCTTAGACTTATATATTCAGTTCTTACGCATATATATTCCGTTCTTAGA
>JAWPHD010021758.1:0-27245 GCA_037043455.1 Cyrtodaria siliqua
TATTCTGTAAAATTGTAATATTCTAATCTCGATACAAAATACACAAAAAACAAACTCTCATTAAATGCCAAGCTTAGTTTCTAGTGGTTAACGTTATCTCTTATGATTTGAGTGCAATTCAAAATACAGTGCACCTTTTTGCCAATTGATTTATTATTAATGTTATATTTGTTGTACCTATTTCGGTGTTACACATAATTTGTATACATATGGTTTAGTGTGTAAGTGTATGCCATATTTGAGACAGTGTGTCGAAATCAAACAGATTTATATAACATACTCATATATACTCACCTGTGAAATTAATTGTGATGAATTGATTTATATATAATTAATACATAAGCTCATAGCTATGAATCGGCTGATATGGTGGAAATATATCTCTCGGCATATTTTTGGATTAAAACTTATTAATATAGTATACAATAATTATATCCTTTAAATATTTAATCTATGAGTTGTAGTTGTTTATGTCCATATTTTACAGGCATACAGTGCACTGTACAAGTGAAACAGATGTCCAGAGGATATTTTTTGTGGATAGTTTTCAGATGGTTTCAGAATAATGTATTAGGTTTGTGTTATAATAGGTTTACCACTATTGATGTGTTTTTTTGTGACAATAATTGGTTGAGTTAAAAAATATTGGTAATATAATCTAAAATAACATATATATATATGCCAAAGTATACAACAAAGCTATCAACCATTATGAAATCCAAGTAGCTGTATACTAGGATTGTCCATTTGTTCCTTTACCTGTACAGATTGTTGATATAAATATTGAAATTTAAATGAGATGATTTCTGATGTTTGATGGATAACTCCTTTTTTTCCATTGTATGTAGGTATATTTATTATTCCTCCTCTTTGCATGTATTTTATTGTTTTTTCTGACACTTCAGTGGGACCAGGCCATCGGGAATTTTTTTTAGTATTTTTCAATTGTCATTGTTCTACTTTTCTATCAATATGTGTTGCACAGGATATATTGTTGAGTCTACCAGACAGCCAAGCATTGTAAAAAGAACATTCTTCTTAAATTATGTCTGAAAAGGTAACATTTATGTCAATGAATGTCCAAGGTCTCGGTGATAGAAACAAACGTAAAGATGTCTTTCATTTTTTAAAACTAAAGTCCTTTTCAGTTTATTTCCTACAGGATACACATTTTGTACTTAAAGATGAACAATATATACGTGCAGAATGGGGATATGAATGTTTTTTTAATAACTTCAATAGTCAATCGAGAGGGGTAGCAATTTTATTTAATAACAATTTTGAATATAAATTACATAAACAGGAAGGGGATGCAGATGGTAACAAGCTTATTTTAGATGTTACAATTAATGCGAAAAGAATGACTTTAATAAATATTTATGGTCCAAATAAAGATACACCAGATTTTTATATAAATATTAAGCAAGATATCGATAGATATGGAAATGAAACTGTTCTAGCAGGAGATTTTAATCTGGTTTTACATCCTCAAGTCGATACTCATAATTATGTCAACATAAATAATCCAAAAGCCAGAGAAAGTGTTAAAACCCTTATTGATGACTGTACCTTGATTGATTGCTGGAGAGAATTAAACTTTGATAAAAAGGGTTTCACATGGAGACGTCCAAATACAAATAAAATGGCTAGACTAGATTTCTTTTTAATATCTGAACATTTATTTACTGACATTGAAGATAGTACCATTTTACCTGGGTATCGAACCGATCATTCAATAATTACTACATCATTTGTATTTGGAAAGTTCAAAAAGGGGAGATCTTACTGGAAATTTAACAATTCTCTCCTTAAAGACAATACTTATGTTGATGAAATTAAAAAAGTAATCCAAAATACAAAAAATCAATACGCAACAAATAATCAAAATATAAATTTACAAATTAAAGACATACCTTGTCAAGATTTAATATTGGACATTGATGATCAGCTCTTTCTTGAAACATTATTGATGGAGATTAGAGGAAAAACAATATCCTACTCATCATTTCTTAAAAAAAAAGAAGATAAAACTGAAGCAAAACTACTACAAGAAATAGAGATACTAGAAAAATGTTTAGATATTGATTTAATAAGCTTAGAAAGCAAAAGAAAAAGTTTGTTTGAATTGCGACAAAAAAAAATGGATGGATTTAAGGTAAGGTCAAAAGCCAAATGGTTAGATGAAGGAGAGAAAGTAACTAAATATTTTTGTAATTTAGAAAACAGGAATTTTGTAAGTAAATGTATACCATCCCTAATTTCAAATGAAGGAAATATTTTAAAAGATCAAGATTCAATTTTAAAAGAAACTAGAAACTTTTATTATTCCTTGTATTCACACAAACCAGTAAAAAATATAAATTTAAATGAATTGTTTAGAGATTTTCCTATACCCAAGCTAACTAGAGAGCAACAACAAAATTTAGAAGGCCCAATAGAATTACATGAACTATTATTTTGTTTAAAAAAGGCAAAAAATCTTAAGAGCCCTGGCTCTAGTGGTTACACCATGGAATTTTATAAGTTTTTCTGGATAGATATAGGAATTTTCCTCTTGAGATCCATTAACCATGGTTTTTTGAAAGGTGAATTATCAATCACACAAAAGGAGGGAATTATAACATGTATACCAAAGACAAACAAAGATAGACATTATTTAAAAAACTGGAGACCAATATCTTTATTAAATTGTTCGTATAAATTAGCATCAGCATGCATTGCACAGCGTTTAAAACAAGTACTTCCCTTTCTTATAAATGATGACCAGACTGGCTTTCTGGCAGGGAGATATATAGGTGAAAATACTCGTACCATTTATGATTTGTTTTATTATACCGAGAAGAATGATATACCAGGATTATTACTTATTGCAGATTTTGAAAAAGCCTTTGATACTCTTTCCTGGTCTTTTATTGAGGAGGTTTTAACCTTTTTTCAGATAGGACAAGGTATAAGAAAGTGGATAAAAGTATTTTACACAAACATTAAATCTTGCATTTTAGTTAACGGCCATCTGTCAGAGTGGTTTTTTATTCACCGAGGCTGCCGACAGGGAGATCCGCTCTCCCCATACATTTTTATTCTGTGTGTCGAAATATTGGCTGTACTGGTCCGGACAAATAAAGATATTAAAGGAGTTAAAGTAGGAGATACTGAATATTTAATTTCTCAATATGCCGATGACACCTCTCTTATATTAGACGGCACCGAAAAATCCCTTAAACATGCTCTAATTGTTTTAAAATTCTATGGAGATATTTCAGGTCTTAATGTTAATGTTGATAAAACCAGAGTTATATGGTTTGGGAAAAACAAAGGTTCAAATATAAAATTATGTACAGATACAGATCTTAACTGGAATCAGGGTGAATTTTTGATCTTAGGAATAACAATGTCAACAAATTTAAGGAATGTGATTGCCTTAAATTATGATAAGAAAATAAACGAAATTAAATCGTTACTAATGTCCTGGTCAAAAAGAATCCTCACACCTTTTGGAAAAATCACTGTTATAAAAAGCTTAGCTCTACCAAAGTTAAATCATTTATTTTCATCATTACCTAATCCACCTGAGGAACAGGTCACACTGTTGCAAAAAATGTGTTTTAATTTCCTCTGGAATAACCACCCAGACAAAATTAAGAGATCTGTTGTAACTCAAGACTATGATTATGGTGGACTTAGAATGATCAATATTAAACAGTTCATATATTCTCTGAAATTAACATGGATTAGAAGACTTTTGATTGGAAACAAAAAATGTATGGAAATCCATAAACATATGTACCCATTCACCACCAATATGCTATTTTTCGGTAATGATTATGTAAAGAAAAACGTGCAAGAAATAGGCAATCCTTTCTGGAAGGATGTTTACACAAGTCTTAACATCTTACTAGATGTTAAAAAATCACTGTCATGGAAAGATTTCTTAACACAACCATTATGGTACAATAATAACATTAAGATTGGAAGATCATGTGCTTTTTATAAAAGATGGTATGATAAAGGTATTTTATTTATTAATGATATAATGGATAACAATGGTAATCTTCTCTCTTTTACACTATTTATCGAAAAGTTTGCTGCAAAGTCACATTTTTTAGAATATGAAGGTATGACTGCAGCAATACGGGACTACCTTCAAAAACAAAATTTCTCTCATCTTGCCATTAATTTAGAAAATCCAGTTTGTCCATCAGTAGTATCCCTTATAACAAGCTCACAGAAAGGCTGTCGTTCCATTTATGATATACTGAATAAATCAAATGTACATCCAACATCTATAGCCAAATGGGGGCAATATGGTTTAAATATAGACAGAGAATGGAAGGACTTATTCAAAATACCTATCAAATGTACAAAAGACACCAGGTTACAATGGTTTCAGGCAAAAATAAACCATAGAATTACTGCTACAAACATCCTTTTGACAAAAATGAAGATAAAAAATGATAATTCTTGTAGCTTTTGTACAGAGTCTCCAGAAACCATTACACATTTATTTTGGGAATGTAAATATATTAAAACATTTTGGAATATTTTTAAGATTACTTGCAATGATAATAATATAATAATCCAACCGGAATGGACTATAAAAGAAATCATATTTGGGTCTAGTCAATATGATATTGTTTTAAATAAATTAATTTTGCATGCAAAATACTACATATATAAATGTAAGTTAGATGGAAGATTGCCATTGTTCATTAATTTCAAACCACAAATTAAATACATATATCAAACTGAAAAAATAAATGCAATTAAAAGTATTGCATTTGATAAATTTGAAAAACCTTGGTCGACTTATAAATCTCTACTTAATTAGTTTTTGTCTTAATTATTAAGTTACACTGTGCAACACATCTACCTTATTTTTATTTTTTTTCTAATCTTTGAAAAAAAAAAAAAGTTCCCAAGCTAACTTATGTTCCCCGCTGTTCCCACTGAATAATGAAGAGTCACACCTCCATAGATAGATCTTGTCTTTTCAATATATTTTTATTTTTTATAACAGCATTTTTTCACACAATCAACTATAGTAAAACTCAGCAGAGATAGTTTGTGGATTTGTATACAAACTGAAACATTCGTACTTGATTATTTTATCTTTGCACTTATCTATGTTAAATCATTTGTTAGGTAAAATATATATGCTGGGTTTTAAAAAAACAACAAAAAACATCTTTACAATTATCATTGAAGGGGTATTAAAGTAGCAAAATAAATATCTTGACAATTATAAATTTTTTCCGCTTTCAAGTGTAAAAGGGACATACAGCAATCTTGTTTATTTGTAAATAAAACTTTTGAAAGATCCTCGGTGTCCCTCTTTCAGAAATGTGTATTTAAAATCTTCTTTTGAAATTGTAAAGACGTTTTAAAAAAAAACTCCCTATTTATACAGCTTCTAATTATGATATGCATTTTTGTATGTAAGTATATGTGAAAACTGTTTATATATAAATATGATGCATATTACATACATATCTGTACGGTTTGTTGAGGGGTGGCCCACCCCGACCCTCACAAACCTATTACGGGGTGAATAAATGGATTACCATTCATTTGGTAATCGAAATTAAAAAAAAAATATCTCTTATTGTTTTGAAGAAGTAGTCGCTACAAACTTATTTATTTTAAATCTATTTTTAGCTGTGGTGACCATCTTGAATTTCCGGCCGACCTGAAATTTTTCTAGGATCAACTAGACATCAAGAGCAACATTCCTGTGAAGTTTCATGAACATCCGTCAAGTAGTTTCAGAGGAGTAGTCGCTACAAGTTTTTACTAAATAACTCTATGTAACCAAAGATGGCCACTGGCAGCCATGTTTAACTTCGAATCAAAATAATTTTCCACAAGGATCAACATCATGTCATGCTGATCATTTTAGAAAAAGTCCCATATCAATATCACTTATAGTTTTCAAGAAGTAGTCGCTACAAACTTATTTTTTAAAAATCTATTTTTAGCTGTGAAGGCTATCTTGAATTTCCGGCCAACCTGAAATTTTTCTAGGATCAATAAGACATCAAGAGCAACAATCCTGTAAAGTTTCATGACAATCCGCCAAGTAGTTTCAGAGGAGTAGTCGCTACAAGTTTTTACTATAAAACTCTATGTAAACAAAGATGGCCGCTGGCAGCCATGTTTAACGTTGAATCAAAACGATTTTTGACAAGGATCAACATCATGTCATGCTGATCATTTTAGAAAAAGTCCCATATCAATATCACTTATAGTTTTCAAGAAGTAGTCGCTACAAACTTGTATTTTAAAACTCTATTTTTAGCTTTGGCGGCCATCTTGGATTTCACATCAACATGAATTTTTGCGAGGATCAACTAGACTTTCTGGGCAACATTTCTGTAAAGTTTCATGAATATCCATCCAGTAGTTTCAGAGGAGTTGTCGCTACAAATCAAAGTTTACGGACAGACGGACGCCGCACCACGGCATAAGCTCTGCTGATCTCTGATCAGTACAGCTAATAAAAATCAACAACAAAAAATCGGCCAGTAGAGCTATTAACAAGGCAAACATAGCATTTTAAAGAAATCATGAGCCATAACTCCGCTATCACTGGTCCGATCTGGCTGGTTTTCGAACTTGTCCGAGCTGTTATTGACATTACTAATCTGGTAACGTTTGGTAAAGATCGGATGAAAAATGAATTGAATTGGGTTTTAAGGCGCACCAACACATGAACGGTTATATGGCGCCTAACAGGCATGAACATGCCAGGCTCATCCTCCATGTACATCGAGATAACATATGGAAAATGGGCCTAGAGCCTTCTCACCTTGAAGTGCAGAGTTGCTGCAAATTCTACCGTAAAGACTCCATTTACGCTGGAGCCACGTTTATTGTTTTTCTGCCACTGCTCTTAGTGATGTGAGCGAGATGGCTAAACCAAAATTTGGGTGACATAAGAAAAATATTTTAAGAAATATATCCAACAGCTTACACGCAAACCTTGATCTGCCTTTATTGCACATTTTATGGGCCATCACAATTCGGGTTCCATGGGAGCCCAGAATTTGTAGAAGACAAAATTACATGCGCAACTCTTTACAACCTACTACCAATTCCCAAATTTATTTGAGCTAGGACAAGAAATGTAAGAGATATACACCTGTAAACACAGCTTACAGCAAAATTTGATGTGAAATTAGACACATTTCAAGGGCTATAAGAATTTGGGTTCCATGGGAGCCCAGGAGTTACACAAACCAAAATTACTTCAGCAGCACTTCAGATATTGCTATAAGGAAGCCCATGGCCAAATTGACTTGTAAACACAGCTTACACTCATACTTTGATGACATATATGATGAGTATATAAGCTCTCTTATTCTTCAAATAGTCGAGCAAAAAATGCAGAGTTACGGGACTTTGCAATTTTTATAAAAATATAAAGCGTGTAAGCTCAATTGATCACACATTTTCCTTTATTCGGGGAGCATCCATCGGTTCTAACGATTTCTTGTTTCAAAAAGTCAACACATTTTTGAATATTTTACAACAAAACCTCTAAATTCTTACCCACACCCCTTTCTACCTTTCAACCTACTGTTGGGAAGGGCAGTTGGGCTATTTTATGCCAAGTTTGTAGGTTAAACAAAATAACACTAGTAAACAAAGAGAACAAAACATGTTGGTTTCGTCAAGAATTCATATTTTTGGAAATTGACTTCCTGACCATTTTATATCGATGAAAACAACTTAAAATGGTAAACATTGTACACTGAAAACTGACCAATCAAATTAACAAATACATTAGTCAAGGTATAAGAGCCAAAATGTTGCATCTGGATATTCACACATTTGAGATATTACCTTTAATAATTCGAGGATCTTACATACGTGCATATTTATCATTGAATTTATTAAACAAGTTATCACAAATATATATCATTTTTGCCAATGGGTTCAATTCATTCAAAAATAAAGTAGCATGAATCTGAGATTCAATTTATCATAAAACTCAAAAGACACATATTGTCAGTAAGAGGGCCTATAAATGTCATTTCATTAAATTATACCAATAGTGTATAACGATATTACTCTCCCAGAACCAGTTTTAGGTGATAAATATTACAAAGCTATCTGAAGGTCATACACCACTATTGCATTTCCCATAGGCCTCCAATATAGCCTTTTGGCCTACAACACCTATTCCTATATCGGAACGGATGATAAAACCTTACTTTTTAAACTATCTTAGAGACACTCAAAAGTGACCAGCAAATTTCAGCCTCTAATATTTCACTGAAGGTGGCCACCCCCAGAATGGCAGTCAAGACATTTTACTTTTTGCAAATATACTCTCAGTACAATTGTATCCATACAAATGCAAATTTCAGTCAAAATATCCTAAATCAACATGTTTTACGATGGAAATATAATATTTTGATGTTTTATGGGGATTTGTTATGATTTGGGTAATTTAATCCAATCAGAATTTGCCTTACAATCTGACTATATGCCCTAATAGACCCTGTACTTTTTTCAACCAATCAGAAGCCCCAAATCAATAGTGGTATCTGACCTAAAGCAAAGTGAGGTAATTACCTTTGAATCTGCGCAGGTGTAAATCGTTTAACTGAAAATAACACCCGTCAGAATACTGGTGTACAGCAACTACCAGATACTGAAAGTCGGCAGATAGATGAACTGAATTGGGTTTTAAGGTGCACCAACACATGCAAGGTTATATGGCGTCTAGCAGGAATGAATTGAATTGAATTGGGGTTTTAAGGCGCACCAACACATTACAGGTTATATGGCGCCTAACAGGCATGAACATGCCAGGCTCATCTTCCATGTACATCGAGATAAAATATGGAAAATGGGCCTAGAACCTTCTCACCCTGAACTGCAGAGTTGCTGCAAATTCTATCGTAAAAACTCCATTTACGCTGGAGCCACGTTTATTGTTTTTCTGCCACTGCTCTTAGTGATGTGAGCGAGATGGCACCTGAAACAATGCAGGGGTCATGATGAAGAACTTTAATGAGCATGAACAAAAAATGACAAAAAGAATATGAATGTGGGGGTCCTACCCCTCTGCATGTGACGGTGTGTTTGCAGTGGTTGTATTCTACCCCGGCAACCACACTAGCAGGAATGAACGTGACATGCTCATCCTCCATTTACATCAAGAGAATGGGCCTAGAAGCTTCTTAGCAGACAGTCCATTTACGATTGAGCCACGTTTCCACGTTTGCATACGCGGTGTCATGATAGAGTCCTTGAATGAGCATGATAAAAAAATTATAAAATGCATAGGATGGTGGGGGTCCTACCTCTCTGCATATGAGGGTGTCTGTGAGATTGCAGTGCTTGTATTCTACCACGACAGATAAAATTGACAAGCTACCAAACAGAGCATTGTCTCATCGCCTTGATTAAACACCTCGATGGGCATCTCAATGTTTAAATCGACCTACTTGATGAGATCATACTGCATCTACTACGTAACTTATAATCAAAATGTTTTTGTTTTATTTATATTTAGTATGTTAACAGAATTATAACAATGGCCGCATAATGAAATCAATGCATTATGGCCCTGTAAAACACCATTTTACAATGCCAAACTGACATAATTTGAGAGTTCAGTGCAGCAACACTGTAACTACATATAAACAGTAAAGCAGATACAACAGTATTGTGTTGAGCATTTGGTATGCTTTTGATATGTAACAAATTGGCATTCCATAATTTCTCGAATCAAGACTGACTGACTGACCCCACTGTGGCATTGTAAAGACAACATCATACGTTACGGCATTTCCAGTCATAGAAAGACCTCATGGTTCATCATGTCGCCATAACGGGACTGTATTACAGATCGACAATATGATGTTAAAAGAAAAAGGAGGAGCTGACAAATCTAGTCTTTCGGCATTTTGGCAAACTATTTCTATAATGTAAAAATATTCAAATATTCAATAGACACCCACACTTTTCGAGAAGGACGGACGGACACTCGGATGTACAGAGGCAAATGGCTAACGCTATATGCCCCCTCATAATTCGGTGGTTGGGGCATAAAACTGGAGATGCAATCTTTTGTCTCCAATATCTTGAAAAGTATTTGTGGAGGTATTATGTAAATGAATAACGATGTATATGATATGAAATGCTTTGAATATCCTTTTCTTACAATTAAAATAGATTTTGTTAGTGTCGCAAATTAAATAATGCACAGTACAATTAGAATACTTTGTTTTTGTAAAGTAACATTATACAATTTTATATGTAAACATGCCTTCTATAAAAATGAAATATATGTACACTAGATCGTCTATTTATTATTAAACATGATCAAGTTATGACTATTCACATAAATAGTTTAACATAAAATGCTCAAGCAAGTACTTTTTACAGGCTTATGGTTATGAAAAGTTTATTCAATCCTTGAATCTTGACTATGTTTATTAGAAATGACTCCTTGAATCTTGATTATGTTTATTAGAAATGACTCCTTGAATCTTGAATATGTTTATTAGACATGACTTATGAATTCCATTAACAGTACTCTGTACACAGTTGTATATCCATTAGCAGTACTCTAAACAGAAAAAGAATATCGACAATCAAATAGTATGGATGTATATGTGACTCCTTGCATTAAGCATGCAGATAATGTCAAGGTCAATAAGGCCATAGTTACAGCACATATTTAATTACACAAATCTCGTTGTACATACACTTATTATAAACTGCCAAAAAAAAGGAATAATTACACTACACAACCATTCCTCAAAACTCTATCCAGGTGTTTAGGTCATATAATAATGTTTAAGTGCCGATTATTTATGGGTTCATGCTTTAAAATACAGGTGACTGAATATATGTAAAATAAATTAAGTTGGTAACCCTTAATTCGTCTCTCCAGTTTTCGGATTTGGCCTGACTGGTTAAAGCCCTGTCTATAGTTTGGATTCTCAAAATATAAAATATATATTTGCCAGTTGACGGCAGGATGTTGATGGCAGGATCAAGACTTCAAATACGTGTAGTTTTTGAAGAAAAAAAAGCTCACTTGACAATACAGCACATATGTGTTGGATGTATAGTTATTTATAAAAATAAAGTGGATCAACAATGATGCCAAAATGGCGACAGTTGCAGGACACCATTTTCAACAAGAGGTCAATGACCTTGCAGCTCTACTGATAGATTTTGATAGCTAGATCAACATTCCTGTGAAGTTTCATAAAAATCTGTCAAGTAGTTTCAGAGGAGTAGTCGCTACAAGTTGAAGTTTTTACTATATAACTAGGTAAACAAAGATGGCCACTGGCAGCCATGTTTAATGTCGAATCAAAATAATTGTCGACAAGGATCAACATCTTCTCATGCTGATCATTTCAGAAAAAGTCCCATATCAATATCACTTATAGTTTTCAAGAAGTAGTCGCTACAAACTTATTTTTTTAAATTTATTTTTAGCTGTGACGGCCATCTTGAATTTCTGGCAGATCTGAAATTTTGCTAGGATCAATTAGACATCAAGAGCAACATTCCTGGAAAGTTTCATGACAATCCGCCAAGTAGTTTCAGAGGAGTAGTTGCTACAAGTTTTTACTATATAACTCTATGTAAACAAAGATGGCCTCTGGCAGCCATGTATAACGTCGAATCAAAATAATTTTCCACAAGGATCAACATCATGTCATGCTGATCATTTTAGAAAAAGTCCCATATTAATATCACTTATAGTTTTCATGAAGAAGTCGCTAAAAACTTGTTTTTTAAAAACCTATTTTTAGATCTGGCGGCCATCTTGGATTTCACATCAACATGAATTTTTGCTAGGATCAACTAGACTTCATGGGCAACATTTCTGTAAAGTTTCATGAAAATCCATTCAGTAGTTTCAGAGGAGAAGTCGCTACAAAAAAAAGTTTACGGACAGACGGACGACGGACGCCGCACCACGGCATAAGCTCTGCTGATCTCTGATCAGTAGAGCTAAAAAACATTCAACCATCAACATCCTCATTTTCTGTCAATGCCATTTTTAAACCTATATAATATCTACTCTTGTTTTCCTTTTCAAAATCTCTCGTAGGCAATCAAAGTTTATGGATATGTATCAATGAACATGTAAAAGGTTCAAGTGTACAGATCAAAGTCGATTCGTTTTGATGTATAAAAGGGACTATCCGTGCCAACCTTGCGACAGTACACGCCTTTCTTAAAATAGTCATCTTCTGTCCACTTGAGCATCTCGGAGCTTTTGTAGGGTCCATGGATTTCTTCATCATCTTTATCTGCCCATTTGTACTCCCACATGACTTCGTCCGATAAATTTGAGCTGGATTCTGAATGAAAAATAAAAGATGCTGATGAATAAGTAAAGCTACATAATACATGCTTGAAACACGTGTTAATTGTCATGTCATGTTCTGACACATATTCATAGGGAAAAGGGGCATATCAGTGTCTGACTTTAACACATGACAGCATTCTGTTGTGTAGTCACTGACCAAAAATGGATCTGTCAGAATGGGTTGAAAAGTTATGTTTACTCGCATGCGGCATGTTTTTGTATTGACACAGCATACATGACTGTGTGAAGTTTTAGGGGAAGAGGAGTTATGTATTGGACAAGGTTTTCCATTATCGGATGCATGTGACCTTGACCTTTGACCTACTGACCTAAAAATCATTCGTGGTCGTTCTCTCACCGCAGACAGGTCACCTATGGAGTTTCATGATATTTGCTTCAGTGGGAGAGGAGTGGAGCGGACAAGGTTTTTCATGATTGGGTCCCTTTAACTTTAACCTTTCACCTACTGAACTCAATATCAATTTGTTGCAAGGCGACAGGAGTTATGGAGCAGACAAGGTTTTTCATTATCAGGTCACGATGACCTTGACCTTTGACCTACTGACCTCAAAATCAGTAAGGGTCATCCTCTTATCACAGGCAGTCCACCCATGAAGTTTTATGAGATTTGCTTCAGGGGGAGAGGAGTTATCGAGCGGACAAGGTTGCATCTACAGACAGACATGGCGAAACCAGTATACCACCTAAACAACTTCGTTTAGTAGGGCATAATAACACAAGTGATTCAGTCGGGGCGATTAGCCACATAGCACTTATTGAATGCAAATACCGAAAAGGAAATCCCATAATCATATATGAGTCACTAACATGAATTACAATAAGAAATATCAAACAACATACCTTTTGTTTCTTCTCTTTTGTTTTCTTTCTGAATGGGCCCTATTTGAACAACCGTTTCTTTGGCATCACTTTTCTTGTCAAGATCATCGGCAAACATGTCCAAAGCATCGTCATCGTCCATTTCTTCAGGAAGGGTAACTCTCTCATTACCTTTATCTAATTTCTTGAGTTCGAAATTTAACTTCTCATGTGTCATTTCATACACTTCCATGTTTCCATCACTTAGCACTTTATCCGCAAGACCAGTTAATGTTAGAAACATTTCTTTATCTTTAGCAGCCTGCGTATCACTCTCGCTTTCACTTTTTTGCTTCTTTGCCTTCCATCTCTGACTGGAGGACATCTGTTTACCTTTATTGCCACCTAACCGTCGCAATGCTTTTGCCACTGATTCGCCAGGCTTCACATACTCCAACATTTCACTGAAAAGTATACATGTAAATAATGAATTACAATGTAATGTATTATAACAGTAGTGAAATTAGTACAGTTAAAAGAAATTATGAATTTGTGCTTATCGATCCATATCAAGCTATTATGCATTCCCCTTTGATAGCTTTATTACTACACATGTACTAGTATTCATTTCCAAAAGCTAATTATTTCACATTCCTGTACTGATGTTGCAATATTTACTATAAATTACTACCAACTGAACTTGCAGATATGTATTACTAATAGTAACGTTTACTGAAATTCGCAATCAAACTTATTCACCTACAATAACTGATTGTCCACAGGCAAGATGCTAACTTCATTAAGAATAACAGACTCACTCAGAAAGCGGGCCATCCAGTGAGTTAGCAATGCTGAGAAGTCCTCGAGCTGGCTATGGCTCCTTACAGAGACAAGAGCTGGGAGTTATTGAGAGCTGGCTATGGCTCCATACAGAGACAAGAGCTAGGAGTCATTGAGAGCTGGCTATGGCTCCATACAGAGACAAGAGCTGGGAGTCATTGAGAGCTGGCTATGGCTCCATACAGAGACAGAGCTGGGAGTCATTGAGAGCTGGCTATGGTTCCATACAGAGACAAGAGCTGGGAGTCATCGAGAGCTGGCTATGGCTCCATACAGAGACAAGAGCTAGGAGTCATTGAGAGCTGGCTATGGCTCCATACAGAGACAAGAGCTGGGAGTCATCGAGAGCTGGCTATGGCTCCATACAGAGACAAGAGCTAGGAGTCATCGAGAGCTGGCTATGGCTCCATACAGAGACAAGAGCTGGGAGTCATCGAGAGCTGGCTATGGCTCCATACAGAGACAAGAGCTGGGAGTCATCGAGAGCTGGTTATGGCTCCATACAGAGACAAGAGCTAGGAGTCATCGAGAGCTGGCTATGGCTCCATACAGAGACAAGAGCTAGGAGTCATCGAGAGCTGGCTATGGCTCCATACAGAGACAAGAGCTGGGAGTCATCGAGAGCTGGCTATGGCTCCATACAGAGACAAGAGCTGGGAGTCATCAAGAGCTGGCTATGGCTCCATACAGAGACAAGAGCTAGGAGTCATTGAGAGCTGGCTATGGCTCCATACAGAGACAAGAGCTGGGAGTCATCGAGAGCTGGCTATGGCTCCATACAGAGACAAGAGCTAGGAGTCATCGAGAGCTGGCTATGGCTCCATACAGAGACAAGAGCTGGGAGTCATCGAGAGCTGGCTATGGCTCCATACAGAGACAAGAGCTGGGAGTCATCGAGAGCTGGCTATGGCTCCATACAGAGACAAGAGCTGGGAGTCATCAAGAGCTGGTTATGGCTCCATACAGAGACAAGAGCTGGGAGTCATCGAGAGCTGGCTATGGCTCCATACAGAGTCAAGAGCTGGGAGTCATCGAGAGCTGGCTATGGCTCCATACAGAGACAAGAGCTGGGAGTCATTGAGAGCTGGTTATGGCTCCATACAGAGACAAGAGCTGGGAGTCATCGAGAGCTGGCTATGGCTCCATACAGAGACAAGAGCTGGGAGTCATCGAGAGCTGGCTATGGCTCCATACAGAGACAAGAGCTGGGAGTCATCGAGAGCTGGCTATGGCTCCATACAGAGACAAGAGCTGGGAGTCATCGAGAGCTGGTTATGGCTCCATACAGAGACAAGAGCTGGGAGTCATCGAGAGCTGGCTATGGCTCCATACAGAGACAAGAGCTGGGAGTCATTGAGAGCTGGCTATGGTTCCATACAGAGACAAGAGCTGGGAGTCATTGAGCGCTATTGAGAGCTGGTTATGGCTCCATACAGAGACAAGAGCTGGGAGTCATCGAGAGCTGGTTATGGCTCCATACAGAGACAAGAGCTGGGAGTCATTGAGAGCTGGTTATGGCTCCATACAGAGACAAGAGCTGGGAGTCATCGAGAGCTGGCTATGGCTCCATACAGAGACAAGAGCTGGGAGTTATTGAGAGCTGGTTATGGCTCCATACAGAGACAAGAGCTGGGAGTCATTGAGAGCTGGCTATGGCTCCATACAGAGACAAGAGCTGGAAGTCATTGAGAGCTGGTTATGGCTCCATACAGAGACAAGAGCTGGGAGTCATCGAGAGCTGGTTATGGCTCCATACAGAGACAAGAGCTGGGAGTCATTGAGAGCTGGCTATGGTTCCATACAGAGACAAGAGCTGGGAGTCATCGAGAGCTGGCTATGGCTCCATACAGAGACAAGAGCTGGGAGTCATTGAGAGCTGGTTATGGCTCCATACAGAGACAAGAGCTGGGAGTCATTGAGAGCTGACTATGGCTCCATACAGAGACAAGAGCTAGGAGTCATCGAGAGCTGGTTATGGCTCCATACAGAGACAAGAGCTGGGAGTCATCGAGAGCTGGTTATGGCTCCATACAGAGACAAGAGCTGGGAGTCATTGAGAGCTGGCTATGGCTCCATACAGAGACAAGAGCTGGGAGTCATTGAGAGCTGGCTATGGCTCCATACAGAGACAAGAGCTGGGAGTCATTGAGAGCTGGTTATGGCTCCATACAGAGACAAGAGCTGGGAGTCATTGAGAGCTGACTATGGCTCCATACAGAGACAAGAGCTAGGAGTCATCGAGAGCTGGTTATGGCTCCATACAGAGACAAGAGCTGGGAGTCATCGAGAGCTGGTTATGGCTCCATACAGAGACAAGAGCTGGGAGTCATTGAGAGCTGGCTATGGCTCCATACAGAGACAAGAGCTGGGAGTCATTGAGAGCTGGCTATGGCTCCATACAGAGACAAGAGCTGGGAGTCATTGAGAGCTGGTTATGGCTCCATACAGAGACAAGAGCTTGGAGTCATTGAGAGCTGGTTATGGCTCCATACAGAGACAAGAGCTGGGAGTCATCGAGAGATGGCTATGGCTCCATACAGAGACAAGAGCTGGGAGTCATCGAGAGATGGCTATGGCTCCATACAGAGACAAGAGCTGGGAGTCATCGAGAGCTGGCTATGGCTCCATACAGAGACAAGAGCTGGGAGTCATCGAGAGCTGGCTATGGCTCCATACAGAGACAAGAGCTGGGAGTCATCGAGAGCTGGTTATGGCTCCATACAGAGACAAGAGCTGGGAGTCATCGAGAGCTGGCTATGGCTCCATACAGAGACAAGAGCTGGGAGTCATTGAGAGCTGGCTATGGTTCCATACAGAGACAAGAGCTGGGAGTCATTGAGCGCTATTGAGAGCTGGTTATGGCTCCATACAGAGACAAGAGCTGGGAGTCATCGAGAGCTGGTTATGGCTCCATACAGAGACAAGAGCTGGGAGTCATCGAGAGCTGGCTATGGCTCCATACAGAGACAAGAGCTGGGAGTCATTGAGAGCTGGTTATGGCTCCATACAGAGACAAGAGCTGGGAGTCATCGAGAGCTGGTTATGGCTCCATACAGAGACAAGAGCTGGGAGTCATCGAGAGCTGGCTATGGCTCCATACAGAGACAAGAGCTGGGAGTCATTGAGAGCTGGTTATGGCTCCATACAGAGACAAGAGCTGGGAGTCATTGAGAGCTGACTATGGCTCCATACAGAGACAAGAGCTAGGAGTCATCGAGAGCTGGCTATGGCTCCATACAGAGACAAGAGCTGGGAGTCATTGAGAGCTGGTTATGGCTCCATACAGAGACAAGAGCTGGGAGTCATTGAGAGCTGGCTATGGCTCCATACAGAGACAAGAGCTGGGAGTCATTGAGAGCTGGTTATGGCTCCATACAGAGACAAGAGCTGGGAGTCATTGAGAGCTGGTTATGGCTCCATACAGAGACAAGAGCTGGGAGTCATCGAGAGCTGGTTATGGCTCCATACAGAGACAAGAGCTGGGAGTCATTGAGAGCTGGCTATGGTTCCATACAGAGACAAGAGCTGGGAGTCATCGAGAGCTGGCTATGGCTCCATACAGAGACAAGAGCTGGGAGTCATTGAGAGCTGGTTATGGCTCCATACAGAGACAAGAGCTGGGAGTCATTGAGAGCTGACTATGGCTCCATACAGAGACAAGAGCTAGGAGTCATCGAGAGCTGGTTATGGCTCCATACAGAGACAAGAGCTGGGAGTCATCGAGAGCTGGTTATGGCTCCATACAGAGACAAGAGCTGGGAGTCATTGAGAGCTGGCTATGGCTCCATACAGAGACAAGAGCTGGGAGTCATTGAGAGCTGGCTATGGCTCCATACAGAGACAAGAGCTGGGAGTCATTGAGAGCTGGTTATGGCTCCATACAGAGACAAGAGCTGGGAGTCATTGAGAGCTGACTATGGCTCCATACAGAGACAAGAGCTAGGAGTCATCGAGAGCTGGTTATGGCTCCATACAGAGACAAGAGCTGGGAGTCATCGAGAGCTGGTTATGGCTCCATACAGAGACAAGAGCTGGGAGTCATTGAGAGCTGGCTATGGCTCCATACAGAGACAAGAGCTGGGAGTCATCGAGAGCTGGTTATGGCTCCATACAGAGACAAGAGCTGGGAGTCATTGAGAGCTGGCTATGGCTCCATACAGAGACAAGAGCTGGGAGTCATTGAGAGCTGGTTATGGCTCCATACAGAGACAAGAGCTTGGAGTCATTGAGAGCTGGTTATGGCTCCATACAGAGACAAGAGCTGGGAGTCATCGAGAGATGGCTATGGCTCCATACAGAGACAAGAGCTGGGAGTCATCGAGAGATGGCTATGGCTCCATACAGAGACAAGAGCTGGGAGTCATCGAGAGCTGGCTATGGCTCCATACAGAGACAAGAGCTGGGAGTCATCGAGAGCTGGCTATGGCTCCATACAGAGACAAGAGCTGGGAGTCATCGAGAGCTGGTTATGGCTCCATACAGAGACAAGAGCTGGGAGTCATTGAGAGCTGGCTATGGTTCCATACAGAGACAAGAGCTGGGAGTCATTGAGCGCTATTGAGAGCTGGTTATGGCTCCATACAGAGACAAGAGCTGGGAGTCATCGAGAGCTGGTTAGGGCTCCATACAGAGACAAGAGCTGGGAGTCATCGAGAGCTGGTTATGGCTCCATACAGAGACAAGAGCTGGGAGTCATCGAGAGCTGGTTATGGCTCCATACAGAGACAAGAGCTGGGAGTCATCGAGAGATGGCTATGGCTCCATACAGAGACAAGAGCTGGGAGTCATCGAGAGCTGGTTATGGCTCCATACAGAGACAAGAGCTGGGAGTCATCGAGAGATGGCTATGGCTCCATACAGAGACAAGAGCTAGGAGTCATCGAGAGCTGGTTATGGCTCCATACAGAGACAAGAGCTGGGAGTCATTGAGAGATGGCTATGGCTCCATACAGAGACAAGAGCTGGGAGTCATTGAGAGATGGCTATGGCTCCATACAGAGACAAGAGCTGGGAGTCATTGAGAGATGGCTATGGCTCCATACAGAGACAAGAGCTAGGAGTCATCGAGAGCTGGTTATGGCTCCATACAGAGACAAGAGCTGGGAGTCATTGAGAGCTGGTTATGGCTCCATACAGAGACAAGAGCTGGGAGTCATCGAGAGCTGGCTATGGCTCCATACAGAGACAAGAGCTGGGAGTCATTGAGAGCTGGTTATGGCTCCATACAGAGACAAGAGCTGGGAGTCATCGAGAGATGGCTATGGCTCCATACAGAGACAAGAGCTAGGAGTCATTGAGAGCTGGTTATGGCTCCATACAGAGACAAGAGCTGGGAGTCATTGAGAGATGGCTATGGCTCCATACAGAGACAAGAGCTAGGAGTCATCGAGAGCTGGTTATGGCTCCATACAGAGACAAGAGCTGGGAGTCATTGAGAGCTGGTTATGGCTCCATACAGAGACAAGAGCTGGGAGTCATCGAGAGCTGGCTATGGCTCCATACAGAGACAAGAGCTGGGAGTCATTGAGAGCTGGTTATGGCTCCATACAGAGACAAGAGCTGGGAGTCATTGAGAGCTGGTTATGGCTCCATACAGAGACAAGAGCTGGGAGTCATCGAGAGCTGGCTATGGCTCCATACAGAGACAAGAGCTGGGAGTCATCGAGAGCTGGCTATGGCTCCATACAGAGACAAGAGCTGGGAGTCATTGAGAGCTGACTATGGCTCCATACAGAGACAAGAGCTGGGAGTCATTGAGAGCTGACTATGGCTCCATACAGAGACAAGAGCTGGGAGTCATCGAGAGCTGGCTATGGCTCCATACAGAGACAAGAGCTGGGAGTCATCGAGAGCTGGTTATGGCTCCATACAGAGACAAGAGCTGGAAGTCATCGAGAGCTGGCTATGGCTCCATACAGAGACAAGAGCTGGGAGTCATTGAGAGCTGGTTATGGCTCCATACAGAGACAAGAGCTGGGAGTCATTGAGAGCTGACTATGGCTCCATACAGAGACAAGAGCTGGGAGTCATTGAGAGCTGACTATGGCTCCATACAGAGACAAGAGCTGGGAGTCATTCACCAACAGTGATTGATCACCACTGCAGCCCGACCATACAGAGTGTCTCATTTGAGCAAAACACTCAATAGTGTATGGATATCTGACTGAGGATGTTGAAGTTCAGTACAGAGACTGGATTTACAAGTGATAACCCCATTCTCTGCAAGATGTAGTCATAAATTGATAGGAATGTTTCTTACATATGCATGTACTTCTTGTCATATAAACCACAAATAAATGAGTTATTTTTGGTGTTTATAACCAGTGTGCGTGCTGGTGATTTAATGATAACTAACAAGACTACACTAGCAGTTATGCTTATTAATCCACTCTAGTGTGCTCTTACAGTCAGGGGTGTGTTGCTGTTGTTTTCTGGAGCAGGGTCAAGTCGAGCGAGGTCAAGTCGTGTAGCTTTTGGAGACATTGAAATTCTAATGATCTATTAACCTTAACATTAGTTTATAAAAATATAACACATAATCCTAGTTAGTTGTCACTACCACTTCAACAGTTCACGACTCCATTGGAACTGGATGGTTAGATAGACTATCAACTGTATTACACACACACACCATTGGTTTACAGCACCATCCAGGGCTTTATTATAAGATCACCGTAACCAGACCAATAGTTACTAATATGTGTAAGCGGGTTTGAGGTCAGATTGGTATGTCATACCTGTAAATGGGTTTGAGGTCTAGTGTCTCGGGTTCAGACTCGCTGTCACTGTCCTCTTGTCCATCCTTTTTTTTACCAACCTCTTTAATCCTCTCCCAGTCAATGTTGTCCATCCACTCATCTCGTACTTGATCCTGTATAATTAATACACACACCATTCATGAAATCATTTATAAAATTCATGAAATATGCTATCGATTATTATTCAAGCTACTCTCCTTTGCATGGGTCATACAGTACTATGCGTTTGTTCAAATGGTCTTACATGATTTTTTGCAATATTGCAACTTGAAATATGATGAACAAGGCTAAAGAGGTTGAAGAGCTATCCTGCTGATAATTTTTGTTTGTATGGTGTTTTACGTCATTTTCAACACATGTAAGGTTATATATTGTTGTGTTGGAGGCAGACCACCTATTTTTCCTGGGTAGAACCAGTACTGTATACCTCCCGCCATCCGTAAGAATCGACACAGAGGCGAAGGTTTACAACGCAACGGTGTTAACCATAAGGCCACGGAGACGCTTGCCATCGTGCTGAGAAGGTTTATCACTATTAGGTCATGGTAACATTCTAACTAAAACAACAGTTAAAGAGGAACATCTCTGGCAATTAACTTTTGTCTCTTTTAACACAAAACTATATAAGTTTATTAGCAGTTAGTGACGGCAATTATTTTCAGACACTTTTAAGAAATCTAAGGAATGTATTGAATCTATTTATAACCTTGAAGTAAACTTGTTAATGCCAAATCAATCCAGAAATAAAGTGTAATTAATTACCTTATCCTTACTAAATATGTATGTGCCGTCTTTGTCAAAGTGGCCTTCTTCCAGTTCTTCCTTCATGTTAAATGGTGTTATCTTGATACCGTCATCAATGTCCACGGTACCTTCTTCTTGCCCTTTGAAAATAATTAAGAATCGTGTAAACTCTGCTTCTTGAGTAGTGAGACTATGCCATGCATGGTAACTCTCCTAAACGAGGAGTGAGATTATGCCATACATGTCAACTCTCCTACATGAGGAGTGAGATTATGCCATACATGTCAACTCTCCTAAACGAGGAGTGAGATTATGCCATACATGTCAACTCTCCTACATGAGGAGTGAGATTAATGCATGGTGCATGTCAACTCTCCTACATCAGGAGTGAGATTATGCCATACATGTCAACTCTCCTACATGAGTGAGATTATGCCATGCATGGACACTCTCCTAAACGAGGAGTGAGATTATGCCATACATGTCAACTCTCCTACATGAGGAGTGAGATTATGCCATGCATGTCAACTCTCCTAAATTAGGAGTGAGATTATGCCATACATGTCAACTCTCCTAAATGAGGAGTGAGATTATGCCATACATGTCAACTCTCCTACATGAGGAGTGAGATTATGCCATACATGTCAACTCTCCTAAATGAGGAGTGAGATTATGCCATACATGTCAACTCTCCTACATGAGGAGTGAGATTATGCCATACATTTCAACTCTCCTAAATTAGGAGTGAGATTATGCGATACATGTCAACTCTTCTAAATGAGGAGTGAGATTATGCCATACATGTCAACTCTCCTAAATGAGGAGTGAGATTATGCCATACATGTCAACTCTCCTACATGAGTGAGATTATGCCATGCATGGACACTCTCCTAAACGAGGAGTGAGATTATGCCATACATGTCAACTCTCCTACATGAAGCTCTACTGATAGGTTTTTGATAGCTAGATCAACATTCCTGTGAAGTTTCATGAAAATCCGTCAAGTAGTTTCATAGGAGTAGTCGATACAAGTTTTCATTATATAACTCTATGTAAACAAAGATGACCACTAGGGGCCATGTTTAACGTCAATCAAATATAATTTTTGACAGGATCAACATTATGTCATACTGATCATTTTAGAAAAAGTCCCATATCAATATCACTTATAGTTTTCAAGAAGTAGTCGCTACAAACTTGTATTTTGAAAATCTATTTTTAGCCATGACGGCCATCTTGAATTTCCGGCTGACCTGAAATTTTGCTAGGATCAATTAGATATCAAGAGCAACATTCCTGTAAAGTTTCATGACAATCCGCCAAGTAGTTTCAGAGGAGTAGTCGCTACAAGTTTTCATTATATAACTCTATGCAAACAAAGATGGCCGCTGACAGCCATGTTTAACTTTGAATCAAAACGATTTTTGACAAGGACCAACATCATGTCATGCTGATCATTTTAGAAAAAGTCCCATATCAATATCACTTATAGTTATTCAAATGAATATTTTATTAGCCAGAGTTGTTAAGCATCTAATCTGGATTGCAAAGGTTATCAAAAAGTTGCCTTAGTACAAAAATGGCATAATATATGCGAACAATATATAAAAAAAATATCTAAAAAAACAACTTTTTCCTACCTACCTACCCTAACTTTTTGACAGGGTGAAACCAGAAATACACAAGTTTTTTTTTATAGGCCTAAACAAAGATGGCCACTGGCGGCCATGTTTAACGTCGCATCAAAATAATTTTCGACATGGATCAACGTCATTCCATACTGATCATTTTAGAAAAAGTCTCATATCAATATCACTTATAGTTTTCAAGAAGTACTCGCTACAAACTTGTTTTTTGAAAATCTATTTTTAGCTGTGGCAGCCTTCTTGAATTTCCGACCAACCTGAAATGTTGCTAGGATCATTAAGACATCAAGAGCAACATTCCTGTGAAGTTTCATGGAAATCCGTCGGGTAGTTTCAGAGGAGTAGTCGCTACAAGTTTTTACTAAATAACTCTATGTAAACAAAGATGGACGCTGGCAGCCATGTTTAACGTCGAATCAAAACGATTTTCGACAAGGACCAACATCATGTCATGCTGATCATTTCAGAAAAAGTCCCATATCAATATCACTGACTTTTCAAGAAGTAGTCACTACAAACTTGTTTTTTAAAAATCTATTTTTAGATTTGGCGGCCATCTTAGATTTCACATCAACATGAATTTTTGCTAGGATCAACTAGATTTCATGGGCAACATTTCTGTAAAGTTTCATGAAAATCCATTCAGTAGTTTCGGAGGAGTAGTCGCTACAAAAAAAAGTTTACGGACAGACAAACGGACGCCGCACCACGGCATAATGGACATTTTTTTGAAAGAATTTTTATCTTTTAAAGTTTTCCTGAAATTTATCCCAGAGTTTTATCTTTTAAAGTTTTCCTGAAATTTATCCCAGAGTATTTATCCCAGACTCTGGGATAAATTTCAGGAAAACTTAAAAAGATAAAAATGTGCATCATTATTGTCTTACAATACTCTGGCAGAGTAATTATAAGGCCATTTTTTTTTTATTAATTGATTTACGGATTTTTTTCCTAAAAGTTGAGGGTAGGAGGAGGGAAAAAAAATAACAATAAAATTAAGATGGTGACCAAAAAATGCCATTTTAATATGTTACTGTAGTATTTCATACCTCGACGAAACACATAAAAATAACATTCAATTCTTAAATTTTTAACCAACGTTATTTCACAGTTTGAATTAGCACTTTCATACATCCAAAAATCATTGTTTTTGCTTCTTTGTTTTTTTAGCATTCCGTGTGGATGATTTTAAGGCTCTGTTGAAGCAGGAGAGGCAGATAGGTCTCACAATACTGAAAGTTTCTCTCAGTTGCCTGACTTCATACCTTTTTTTTTGGTTTCGGCAAAACTTGCAGTCGGCGGGTCCGTAAATCTAAAAATCAAAAAACTCTGGCCTAATGGGAGTAATAATAATTATAATGAGAATAATTTCCAAAAGATTAAGCTATAAACTAGGTTTAAAGCATCTAGTGCTTAATTTATATAGTTCATGAGAAGGCGTGTAAATGTAACAATCACTATATTAAGTTATCTGCCCTTTACTTGGAGGGTCAAGGTCACTTCCTCATTTGCTTTGTCACATTGCAATGTACCACCCAAGTCAAGATACAACTATAAGCAAAGTTTGAAAAGCCTAGTGCATACAATTTGTGAGAAAATGACCTAAACGCAAGTCCATGTCCCAATATGGGTGAAGTATGAATAAGATGCATAATGCTATAAGAAGTCCCAAACCAAAATTATAGATATATACATGCTTACATGCAAACCTAGATCTGCCTTTATTGCACAATTTATGGGCCATCGCAATGTGTGTTCCATGGGAGCCCAGAATTTGCAGAAGACAAAATTTCTTACCCAACCCTTTACAACATACTATAAGGAAACCAATTCCAAAATTTAGTTCAGCTAGGACAAGAAATGTAACCTGTAAACACAGCTTACACGCAAAATTTGATGTGAAACAGACACATTTTAAGGGCTATCAGAATGTAATACTTGGTTGCTTACGAGCGCTCAAAAAAGAGGCTTTGCTTTAGTTCATATTCAGATACACACTAAACTCAATAATATGTCTGAAGCCTACTGCACTTGGCAGTTGCATGCTAATTTAAATTATGTTTGAAACCTTCGATATCGTCTTCATTCAACTTCTCTTCTTCATCGTCATATTCTTCGTCGCTGTCCAGCGAATGCTTCTCTTTGAAACGCCTTGGCCCTTTCGATTTCTCAGTTCCGGCATCAGCAAATTCTACCTTTCGCTTAGACATTGTTGTTAATCTCTAAACACGCTCGTTTACAATAAGATTTTTAAACACAATTTCAAATCAAATGTGTGCGAAACTTTAACCGGAAGTTAGCGTTTGCCTTGTCGGTGTTCTATACGGACCACTATTCATGTGAGAATCCCGCTATCATTGCTTTGGCAATAACCTTGGGAATACCCACAGTTTAATTTGGAGGATTTCCGGTAATGCAAGCGAGCGATCAAAATTGCCGGAATTGACATATGTGTTCAACATTGTGCATGATTGTTTTTGTATTTAAAAAAAACAAGAATGTCATTTGCTGGCCAATTGACCAAAGCGACTGTTCCCAGAATTTGGCCATCGGTCTTGCCGACTTTAAATACAATTTATCTTATTTTATCTTATACGCATGTTTGAGAAATCCTTTCTGCCGTATGAAATTCATGTGGGAGAAATAAATCGCATAACACATGTAGATGCTATTTATTTTTTAAATATTCAGACCTTTACACTTAGCTTGTGAATTTTCCAGCCATAGATATCTGACGTAGATATGCGAATTTCTAGACACAAATAAAGTATATTGAAAAGGATGTATTGCAAAAAAAAATCACGACAATACAGGTGTGCAACCTACACTGCAGGCGTGCTATGAAATAATAACAAAGTGTTTTTTGTTTTAAATACTTACCCATTTCATTTATTACTGTGCCATTTTAAACCATGTGCTTCGTCTGTTTTCTAAACCTTGCGAATTTCAAGTCGGTGCAAACTTTGAACCAAATATGAAGGGAGCTCCAATTATTTGATTTTATTAGTTCTTACGGCTTAGAGTCCGTAATATTCTAAGCCATAATCTAAGCTCTAAAAAATAATAAAATAGTACTAACAGGAGCGCCAACTTAACGAATCTCAATTGAAACTCTCTTCAGAAAATTGAGCCATGGTAGAGAGGTCTAATTAAACAGAGGTTTAATTGAATTAGACCACTCTTCAATTGAACTGAACCTCTATTCACTTGAGTTGGACCGATGTCAAATTGCAACTGAATTGGACCGTGATCTTATTCAACTGAAGACCATGCTCATTTTAATTGCAGAGAATTCAAATTCAGTTGAAGGGAGGTCTTATTCTCAAGGCGGGGAATCACGTGGTTTCGGAGAATATGTCTCCTTAGAAAATGGCGTCAGATTCTGAGATAGAGCCCGATTAAATGAAAAAAATAGGTGATAACTTTTATTGTTCAATGTCTGTCTATCCGAGACCCACCCTATCATATGCCACGTAGGAAGCGATTTCTTCCGCCGCCCTGGGAATCAACATTATCAGAGTTTGTCCGAAATGTTTCAAATTTTCAACAATTTTTAGGATAGAGTACATTAACAAACTATATTTTGGGTATAAACTATATGTTACAACGTAGAATTATAATCCAAACATATATCGATGCTTTTGTTTGGGCACAAAGAGAATGCAGGAGCATGTCTGAGCGTTTCTGGTGGCAATATTATTATATAGAAGAGGAAATTGGATTTAAAATTTTAGGATAGGTACCGTAATAAAGATATTTTGGATATATTCCGTTAGTTAAAAATCATTGTGGGATATATACCGCCAAACCTTCGAGGAATCTTACACCAGGCCTGAAACCACCGACCTAATTGTTATTATGTCTTGTGCTGGAATTCACTAACCGTTCTTTAAATTTTTCTTACACTTGAGCTCAAGTACTAAGATTTCGTTCACTAATATTCATGTGACCTTCTAACCTAGAGTGTGATTGTCACAACATTAGTAGTAGTATTCCACTAGCGTTCACATTCTGCAGGAGTGTGTGGTGTGAGATTTTCTCAGTGCCATATAATGCGATTTCCACAACAGAAGTAGCAGCTTTCCAACA
>JAWPHD010021759.1:0-27239 GCA_037043455.1 Cyrtodaria siliqua
CGTGCCATAGAGTGCCAGTGGCATTTCTGACGTGGTCATCTCTGTTGAAAGTACGTATACAAATGAAAAACTTACGGTGAAACTCATTGTTGCCGTGTCATGGCTTGTACATGCAACTTCTGGGCTCACTTGGTAAGAGATTAACGTTGTGTCTTGATACAGGTTTGCTGCAATAATCATAACAAGTATCATAGTAACAACCATTACAACACGCCAGATAATAATGTACATATTCTATACGTAATACCTTTATAAATAATAACCATTTGGACACTCAGATCGCAGAAAGAGCAACGTTATCTCTATTTTTTCTATTTACCCGTAAACGAATTACGTCCCTTGGACATAAAATGTCAACGAGTATCATTTTGCGTGCCATAGAGTGCCAGTGGCATTTCTGACGTGGTCATCTCTGTTGAAAGTACGTATACAAATGAAAAACTTACGGTGAAACTCATTGTTGCCGTGTCATGGCTTGTACATGCAACTTCTGGGCTCACTTGGTAAGAGATTAACGTTGTGTCTTGATACATGTTTGCTGCAATAATCATAACAAGTATCATAGTAACAACCATTACAACACGCCAGATAATAATGTACATATTCTATACGTAATACCTTTATAAATAATAACCATTTGGACACTCAGATCGCAGAAAGAGCAACGTTATCTCTATTTTTTCTATTTACCCGTAAACGAATTACGTCCCTTGGACATAAAATGTCAACGAGTATCATTTTGCGTGCCATAGAGTGCCAGTGGCATTTCTGACGTGGTCATCTCTGTTGAAAGTACGTATACAAATGAAAAACTTACGGTGAAACTCATTGTTGCCGTGTCATGGCTTGTACATGCAACTTCTGGGCTCACTTGGTAAGAGATTAACGTTGTGTCTTGATACAGGTTTGCTGCAATAATCATAACAAGTATCATAGTAACAACCATTACAACACGCCAGATAATAATGTACATATTCTATACGTAAAACCTTTATAAATAATAACCATTTGGACACTCAGATCGCAGAAAGAGCAACGTTAACTCTATTTTTTCTATTTACCCGTAAACGAATTACGTCCCTTGGACATAAAATGTCAACGAGTATCATTTTGCGTGTCATAGAGTGCCAGTGGCATTTCTGACGTGGTCATTTCTGTTGAAAGTACGTATACAAATGTAAAACTTACGGTGAAACTCATTGTTGCCGTGTCATGGCTTGTACATGCAACTTCTGGGCTCACTTGGTAAGAGATTAACGTTGTGTCTTGATACAGGTTTGCTGCAATAATCATAACAAGTATCATAGTAACAACCATTACAACACGCCAGATAATAATGTACATATTCTATACGTAATACCTTTATAAATAATAACCATTTGGACACCAGATCGCAGAAAGAGCAACGTTATCTCTATTTTTTCTAATTACCCGTAAACGAATTACGTCCCTTGGACATAAAATGTCAACGAGTATCATTTTGCGTGCCATAGAGTGCCAGTGGCATTTCTGACGTGGTCATCTCTGTTGAAAGTACGTATACAAATGAAAAACTTACGGTGAAACTCATTGTTGCCGTGTCATGGCTTGTACATGCAACTTCTGGGCTCACTTGGTAAGAGATTAACGTTGTGTCTTGATACAGGTTTGCTGCAATAATCATAACAAGTATCATAGTAACAACCATTACAACACGCCAGATAATAATGTACATATTCTATACGTAATACCTTTATAAATAATAACCATTTGGACACTCAGATCGCAGAAAGAGCAACGTTATCTCTATTTTTTCTATTTACCCGTAAACGAATTACGTCCCTTGGACATAAAATGTCAACGAGTATCATTTTGCGTGCCATAGAGTGCCAGTGGCATTTCTGACGTGGTCATCTCTGTTGAAAGTACGTATACAAATGAAAAACTTACGGTGAAACTCATTGTTGCCGTGTCATGGCTTGTACATGCAACTTCTGGGCTCACTTGGTAAGAGATTAACGTTGTGTCTTGATACAGGTTTGCTGCAATAATCATAACAAGTATCATAGTAACAACCATTACAACACGCCAGATGATAATGTACATATTCTTTACGTAATACCTTTATAAATAATAACCATTTGGACACTCAGATCGCAGAAAGAGCAACGTTATCTCTATTTTTTCTAATTACCCGTAAACGAATTACGTCCCTTGGACATAAAATGTCAACGAGTATCATTTTGCGTGCCATAGAGTGCCAGTGGCATTTCTGACGTGGTCATCTCTGTTGAAAGTACGTATACAAATGAAAAACATACGGTGAAACTCATTGTTGCCGTGTCATGGCTTGTACATGCAACTTCTGGGCTCACTTGGTAAGAGATTAACGTTGTGTCTTGATACAGGTTTGCTGCAATAATCATAACAAGTATCATAGTAACAACCATTACAACACGCCAGATAATAATGTACATATTCTATACGTAATACCTTTATAAATAATAACCATTTGGACACCAGATCGCAGAAAGAGCAACGTTATCTCTATTTTTTCTAATTACCCGTAAACGAATTACGTCCCTTGGACATAAAATGTCAACGAGTATCATTTTGCGTGCCATAGAGTGCCAGTGGCATTTCTGACGTGGTCATCTCTGTTGAAAGTACGTATACAAATGAAAAACTTACGGTGAAACTCATTGTTGCCGTGTCATGGCTTGTACATGCAACTTCTGGGCTCACTTGGTAAGAGATTAACGTTGTGTCTTGATACAGGTTTGCTGCAATAATCATAACAAGTATCATAGTAACAACCATTACAACACGCCAGATAATAATGTACATATTCTATACGTAATACCTTTATAAATAATAACCATTTGGACACTCAGATCGCAGAAAGAGCAACGTTATCTCTCTTTTTTCTATTTACCCGTAAACGAATTACGTCCCTTGGACATAAAATGTCAACGAGTATCATTTTGCGTGCCATAGAGTGCCAGTGGCATTTCTGACGTGGTCATCTCTGTTGAAAGTACGTATAGAAATGAAAAACTTACGGTGAAACTCATTGTTGCCGTGTCATGGCTTGTACATGCAACTTCTGGGCTCACTTGGTAAGAGATTAACGTTGTGTCTTGATACAGGTTTGCTGCAATAATCATAACAAGTATCATAGTAACAACCATTACAACACGCCAGATAATAATGTACATATTCTATACGTAATACCTTTATAAATAATAACCATTTGTACACTCAGATCGCAGAAAGAGCAACGTTATCTCTATTTTTTCTATTTACCCGTAAACGAATTACGTCCCTTGGACATAAAATGTCAACGAGTATCATTTTGCGTGCCATAGAGTGCCAGTGGCATTTCTGACGTGGTCATCTCTGTTGAAAGTACGTATACAATTGAAAAACTTACGGTGAAACTCATTGTTGCCGTGTCATGGCTTGTACATGCAACTTCTGGGCTCACTTGGTAAGAGATTAACGTTGTGTCTTGATACATGTTTGCTGCAATAATCATAACAAGTATCATAGTAACAACCATTACAACACGCCAGATAATAATGTACATATTCTTTACGTAATACCTTTATAAATAATAACCATTTGGACACTCAGATCGCAGAAAGAGCAACGTTATCTCTATTTTTTCTATTTACCCGTAAACGAATTACGTACCTTGGACATAAAATGTCAACGAGTATCATTTTGCGTGCCATAGAGTGCCAGTG
This sequence comes from Cyrtodaria siliqua, assembly GCA_037043455.1. Classification (NCBI taxonomy): domain Eukaryota; kingdom Metazoa; phylum Mollusca; class Bivalvia; order Adapedonta; family Hiatellidae; genus Cyrtodaria; species Cyrtodaria siliqua. Next base: position 3,729 of record JAWPHD010021759.1, read on the forward strand.
GCATTTCTGACGTGGTCATCTCTGTTGAAAGTACGTATACAAATGAAAAACTTACGGTGAAACTCATTGTTGGCGTGTCATGGCTTGTACATGCAACTTCTGGGCTCACTTGGTAAGAGATTAACGTTGTGTCTTGATACAGGTTTGCTGCAATAATCATAACAAGTATCATAGTAACAACCATTACAACACGCCAGATAATATTATACATATTCTATACGTAATACCTTTATAAATAATAACCATTTGGACACTCAGATCGCAGAAAGAGCAACGTTATCTCTATTTTTTCTATTTACCCGTAAACGAATTACGTCCCTTGGACATAAAATGTCAACGAGTATCATTTTGCGTGCCATAGAGTGCCAGTGGCATTTCTGACGTGGTCATCTCTGTTGAAAGTACGTATACAAATGAAAAACTTACGGTGAAACTCATTGTTGCCGTGTCATGGCTTGTACATGCAACTTCTGGGCTCACTTGGTAAGAGATTAACGTTGTGTCTTGATACAGGTTTGCTGCAATAATCATAACAAGTATCATAGTAACAACCATTACAACACGCCAGATAATAATGTACATATTCTATACGTAATACCTTTATAAATAATAACCATTTGGACACTCAGATCGCAGAAAGAGCAACGTTATCGCTATTTTTTCTATTTACCCGTAAACAAATTACGTCCCTTGGACATAAAATGTCAACGAGTATCATTTTGCGTGCCATAGAGTGCCAGTGGCATTTCTGACGTGGTCATCTCTGTTGAAAATACGTATACAAATGAAAAACTTACGGTGAAACTCATTGTTGCCGTGTCATGGCTTGTACATGCAACTTCTGGGCTCACTTGGTAAGAGATTAACGTTGTGTCTTGATACAGGTTTGCTGCAATAATCATAACAAGTATCATAGTAACAACCATTACAACACGCCAGATAATATTATACATATTCTATACGTAATACCTTTATAAATAATAACCATTTGGACACTCAGATCGCAGAAAGAGCAACGTTATCTCTATTTTTTCTATTTACCCGTAAACGAATTACGTCCCTTGGACATAAAATGTCAACGAGTATCATTTTGCGTGCCATAGAGTGCCAGTGGCATTTCTGACGTGGTCATCTCTGTTGAAAGTACGTATACAAATGAAAAACTTACGGTGAAACTCATTGTTGCCGTGTCATGGCTTGTACATGCAACTTCTGGGCTCACTTGGTAAGAGATTAACGTTGTGTCTTGATACAGGTTTGCTGCAATAATCATAACAAGTATCATAGTAACAACCATTACAACACGCCAGATAATAATGTACATATTCTATACGTAATACCTTTATAAATAATAACCATTTGGACACTCAGATCGCAGAAAGAGCAACGTTATCGCTATTTGTTCTATTTACCCGTAAACAAATTACGTCCCTTGGACATAAAATGTCAACGAGTATCATTTTGCGTGCCATAGAGTGCCAGTGGCATTTCTGACGTGGTCATCTCTGTTGAAAATACGTATACAAATGAAAAACTTACGGTGAAACTCATTGATGCCGTGTCATGGCTTGTACATGCAACTTCTGGGCTCACTTGGTAAGAGATTAACGTTGTGTCTTGATACAGGTTTGCTGCAATAATCATAACAAGTATCATAGTAACAACCATTACAACACGCCAGATAATAATGTACATATTCTTTACGTAATACCTTTATAAATAATAACCATTTGGACACTCAGATCGCAGAAAGAGCAACGTTATCTCTATTTTTTCTATTTACCCGTAAACGAATTACGTCCCTTGGATATAAAATGTCAACGAGTATCATTTTGCTTGCCATAGAGTGCCAGTGTCATTTCTGACGTGGTCATCTATGTTGAAAGTACGTATACAAATGAAAAACTTACGGTGAAACTCATTGTTGCCGTGTCATGGCTTGTACATGCAACTTCTGGGCTCACTTGGTAAGAGATTAACGTTGTGTCTTGATACAGGTTTGCTGCAATAATCATAACAAGTATCATAGTAACAACCATTACAACACGCCAGATAATAATGTACATATTCTATACGTAATACCTTTATAAATAATAACCATTTGGACACTCAGATCGCAGAAAGAGCAACGTTATCTCTATTTTTTCTATTTACCCGTAAACGAATTACGTCCCTTGGACATAAAATGTCAACGAGTATCATTTTGCGTGCCATAGAGTGCCAGTGGCATTTCTGACGTGGTCATCTCTGTTGAAAGTACGTATACAAATGAAAAACTTACGGTGAAACTCATTGTTGCCGTGTCATGGCTTGTACATGCAACTCCTGGGCTCACTTGGTAAGAGATTAACGTTGTGTCTTGATACAGGTTTGCTGCAATAATCATAACAAGTATCATAGTAAAAACCATTACAACACGCCAGATAATAATGTACATATTCTTTACGTAATACCTTTATAAATAATAACCATTTGGACACTCAGATCGCAGAAAGAGCAACGTTATCTCAATTTTTTCTATTTACCCGTAAACGAATTACGTCCCTTGGACATAAAATGTCAACGAGTATCATTTTGCGTGCCATAGAGTGCCAGTGGCATTTCTGACGTGGTCATCTCTGTTGAAAGTACGTATACAAATGAAAAACTTACGGTGAAACTCATTGTTGACGTGTCATGTCTTGTACATGCAACTTCTGGGCTCACTTGGTAAGAGATTAACGTTGTGTCTTGAAACAGGTTTGCTGCAATAATCATAACAAGTATCATAGTAACAACCATTACAACACGCCAGATAATAATGTACATATTCTATACGTAATACCTTTATAAATAATAACCATTTGGACACTCAGATCGCAGAAAGAGCAACGTTATCGCTATTTTTTCTATTTACCCGTAAACAAATTACGTCCCTTGGACATAAAATGTCAACGAGTATCATTTTGCGTGCCATAGAGTGCCAGTGGCATTTCTGACGTGGTCATCTCTGTTGAAAGTACGTATACAAATGAAAAACTTACGGTGAAACTCATTGTTGCCGTGTCATGGCTTGTACATGCAACTCCTGGGCTCACTTGGTAAGAGATTAACGTTGTGTCTTGATACAGGTTTGCTGCAATAATCATAACAAGTATCATAGTAAAAACCATTACAACACGCCAGATAATAATGTAAATATTCTTTACGTAATACCTTTATAAATAATAACCATTTGGACACTCAGATCGCAGAAAGAGCAACGTTATCTCTATTTTTTCTATTTACCCGTAAACGAATTACGTCCCTTGGACATAAAATGTCAACGAGTATCATTTTGCGTGCCATAGAGTGCCAGTGGCATTTCTGACGTGGTCATCTCTGTTGAAAGTGCGTATACAAATGAAAAACTTACGGTGAAACTCATTGTTGCCGTGTCATGGCTTGTACATGCAACTTCTGGGCTCACTTGGTAAGAGATTAACGTTGTGTCTTGATACAGGTTTGCTGCAATAATCATAACAAGTATCATAGTAACAACCATTACAACACGCCAGATAATAATGTACATATTCTATACGTAATACCTTTATAAATAATAACCATTTGGACACTCAGATCGCAGAAAGAGCAACGTTATCGCTATTTTTTCTATTTACCCGTAAACGAATTACGTCCCTTGGACATAAAATGTCAACGAGTATCATTTTGCTTGCCATAGAGTGCCAGTGTCATTTCTGACGTGGTCATCTATGTTGAAAGTACGTATACAAATGAAAAACTTACGGTGAAACTCATTGTTGCCGTGTCATGGCTTGTACATGCAACTTCTGGGCTCACTTGGTAAGAGATTAACGTTGTGTCTTGATACAGGTTTGCTGCAATAATCATAACAAGTATCATAGTAACAACCATTACAACACGCCAGATAATAATGTACATATTCTATACGTAATACCTTTATAAATAATAACCATTTGGACACTCAGATCGCAGAAAGAGCAACGTTATCTCTATTTTTTCTATTTACCCGTAAACGAATTACGTCCCTTGGACATAAAATGTCAACGAGTATCATTTTGCGTGCCATAGAGTGCCAGTGGCATTTCTGACGTGGTCATCTCTGTTGAAAGTACGTATACAAATGAAAAACTTACGGTGAAACTCATTGTTGCCGTGTCATGGCTTGTACATGCAACTCCTGGGCTCACTTGGTAAGAGATTAACGTTGTGTCTTGATACAGGTTTGCTGCAATAATCATAACAAGTATCATAGTAAAAACCATTACAACACGCCAGATAATAATGTAAATATTCTTTACGTAATACCTTTATAAATAATAACCATTTGGACACTCAGATCGCAGAAAGAGCAACGTTATCTCTATTTTTTCTATTTACCCGTAAACGAATTACGTCCCTTGGACATAAAATGTCAACGAGTATCATTTTGCGTGCCATAGAGTGCCAGTGGCATTTCTGACGTGGTCATCTCTGTTGAAAGTGCGTATACAAATGAAAAACTTACGGTGAAACTCATTGTTGCCGTGTCATGGCTTGTACATGCAACTTCTGGGCTCACTTGGTAAGAGATTAACGTTGTGTCTTGATACAGGTTTGCTGCAATAATCATAACAAGTATCATAGTAACAACCATTACAACACGCCAGATAATAATGTACATATTCTATACGTAATACCTTTATAAATAATAACCATTTGGACACTCAGATCGCAGAAAGAGCAACGTTATCGCTATTTTTTCTATTTACCCGTAAACGAATTACGTCCCTTGGACATAAAATGTCAACGAGTATCATTTTGCTTGCCATAGAGTGCCAGTGTCATTTCTGACGTGGTCATCTATGTTGAAAGTACGTATACAAATGAAAAACTTACGGTGAAACTCATTGTTGCCGTGTCATGGCTTGTACATGCAACTTCTGGGCTCACTTGGTAAGAGATTAACGTTGTGTCTTGATACAGGTTTGCTGCAATAATCATAACAAGTATCATAGTAACAACCATTACAACACGCCAGATAATAATGTACATATTCTATACGTAATACCTTTATAAATAATAACCATTTGGACACTCAGATCGCAGAAAGAGCAACGTTATCTCTATTTTTTCTATTTACCCGTAAACGAATTACGTCCCTTGGACATAAAATGTCAACGAGTATCATTTTGCGTGCCATAGAGTGCCAGTGGCATTTCTGACGTGGTCATCTCTGTTGAAAGTACGTATACAAATGAAAAACTTACGGTGAAACTCATTGTTGCCGTGTCATGGCTTGTACATGCAACTCCTGGGCTCACTTGGTAAGAGATTAACGTTGTGTCTTGATACAGGTTTGCTGCAATAATCATAACAAGTATCATAGTAAAAACCATTACAACACGCCAGATAATAATGTACATATTCTTTACGTAATACCTTTATAAATAATAACCATTTGGACACTCAGATCGCAGAAAGAGCAACGTTATCTCTATTTTTTCTATTTACCCGTAAACGAATTACGTCCCGTGGACATAAAATGTCAACGAGTATCATTTTGCGTGCCATAGAGTGCCAGTGGCATTTCTGACGTGGTCATCTCTGTTGAAAGTACGTATACAAATGAAAAACTTACGGTGAAACTCATTGTTGCCGTGTCATGGCTTGTACATGCAACTTCTGGGCTCACTTGGTAAGAGATTAACGTTGTGTCTTGATACAGGTTTGCTGCAATAATCATAACAAGTATCATAGTAACAACCATTACAACACGCCAGATAATAATGTACATATTCTATACGTAATACCTTTATAAATAATAACCATTTGGACACTCAGATCGCAGAAAGAGCAACGTTATCTCTATTTTTTCTATTTACCCGTAAACGAATTACGTCCCTTGGACATAAAATGTCAACGAGTATCATTTTGCGTGCCATAGAGTGCCAGTGGCATTTCTGACGTGGTCATCTCTGTTGAAAGTACGTATACAAATGAAAAACTTACGGTGAAACTCATTGTTGCCGTGTCATGGCTTGTACATGCAACTTCTGGGCTCACTTGGTAAGAGATTAACGTTGTGTCTTGATACAGGTTTGCTGCAATAATCATAACAAGTATCATAGTAACAACCATTACAACACGCCAGATAATAATGTACATATTCTATACGTAATACCGTTATAAATAATAACCATTTGGACACTCAGATCGCAGAAAGAGCAACGTTATCTCTATTTTTTCTATTTACCCGTAAACGAATTACGTACCTTGGACAAAAAATGTCAACGAGTATCATTTTGCGTGCCATAGACTGCCAGTGGCATTTCTGACGTGGTCATCTCTGTTGAAAGTACGTATACAAATGAAAAACTTACGGTGAAACTCATTGTTGCCGTGTCATGGCTTGTACATGCAACTTCTGGGCTCACTTGGTAAGAGATTAACGTTGTGTCTTGATACAGGTTTGCTGCAATAATCATAACAAGTATCATAGTAACAACCATTACAACACGCCAGATAATATTATACATATTCTATACGTAATACCTTTATAAATAATAACCATTTGGACACTCATATCGCAGAAAGAGCAACGTTATCTCTATTTTTTCTATTTACCCGTAAACGAATTACGTCCCTTGGACATAAAATGTCAACGAGTATCATTTTGCGTGCCATAGAGTGCCAGTGGCATTTCTGACGTGGTCATCTCTGTTGAAAGTACGTATACAAATGAAAAACTTACGGTGAAACTCATTGTTGCCGTGTCATGGCTTGTACATGCAACTTCTGGGCTCACTTGGTAAGAGATTAACGTTGTGTCTTGATACAGGTTTGCTGCAATAATCATAACAAGTATCATAGTAACAACCATTACAACACGCCAGATAATAATGTACATATTCTATACGTAATACCGTTATAAATAATAACCATTTGGACACTCAGATCGCAGAAAGAGCAACGTTATCTCTATTTTTTCTATTTACCCGTAAACGAATTACGTACCTTGGACAAAAAATGTCAACGAGTATCATTTTGCGTGCCATAGACTGCCAGTGGCATTTCTGACGTGGTCATCTCTGTTGAAAGTACGTATACAAATGAAAAACTTACGGTGAAACTCATTGTTGCCGTGTCATGGCTTGTACATGCAACTTCTGGGCTCACTTGGTAAGAGATTAACGTTGTGTCTTGATACAGGTTTGCTGCAATAATCATAACAAGTATCATAGTAACAACCATTACAACACGCCAGATAATATTATACATATTCTATACGTAATACCTTTATAAATAATAACCATTTGGACACTCATATCGCAGAAAGAGCAACGTTATCTCTATTTTTTCTATTTACCCGTAAACGAATTACGTCCCTTGGACATAAAATGTCAACGAGTATCATTTTGCGTGCCATAGAGTGCCAGTGGCATTTCTGACGTGGTCATCTCTGTTGAAAGTACGTATACAAATGAAAAACTTACGGTGAAACTCATTGTTGCCGTGTCATGGCTTGTACATGCAACTTCTGGGCTCACTTGGTAAGAGATTAACGTTGTGTCTTGATACAGGTTTGCTGCAATAATCATAACAAGTATCATAGTAACAACCATTACAACACGCCAGATAATAATGTACATATTCTATACGTAATACCTTTATAAATAATAACCATTTGGACACTCAGATCGCAGAAAGAGCAACGTTATCTCTATTTTTCTATTTACCCGTAAACGAATTACGTCCCTTGGACATAAAATGTCAACGAGTATCATTTTGCGTGCCATAGAGTGCCAGTGGCATTTCTGACGTGGTCATCTCTGTTGAAAGTACGTATACAAATGAAAAACTTACGGTGAAACTCATTGTTGCCGTGTCATGGCTTGTACATGCAACTTCTGGGCTCACTTGGTAAGAGATTAACGTTGTGTCTTGATACAGGTTTGCTGCAATAATCATAACAAGAATCATAGTAACAACCATTGCAACACGCCAGATATTAATGTACATATTCTATACGTAATACCTTTATAAATAATAACCATTTGGACACTCAGATCGCAGAAAGAGCAACGTTATCGCTATTTTTTCTATTTACCCGTAAACAAATTACGTCCCTTGGACATAAAATGTCAACGAGTATCATTTTGCGTGCCATAGAGTGCCAGTGGCATTTCTGACGTGGTCATCTCTGTTGAAAGTACGTATAAAAATGAAAAACTTACGGTGAAACTCATTGATGCCGTGTCATGGCTTGTACATGCAACTTCTGGGCTCACTTGGTAAGAGATTAACGTTGTGTCTTGATACAGGTTTGCTGCAATAATCATAACAAGTATCATAGTAACAACCATTACAACACGCCAGATAATAATGTACATATTCTTTACGTAATACCTTTATAAATAATAACCATTTGGACACTCAGATCGCAGAAAGAGCAACGTTATCTCTATTTTGTCTATTTACCCGTAAACGAATTACGTCCCTTGGACATAAAATGTCAACGAGTATCATTTTGCGTGCCATAGAGTGCCAGTGGAATTTCTGACGTGGTCATCTCTGTTGAAAGTACGTATACAAATGAAAAACTTACGGTGAAACTCATTGTTGCCGTGTCATGGCTTGTACATGCAACTTCTGGGCTCACTTGGTAAGAGATTAACGTTGTGTCTTGATACAGGTTTGCTGCAATAATCATAACAAGTATCATAGTAACAACCATTACAACACGCCAGATAATATTGTACATATTCTATACGTAATACCTTTATAAATAATAACCATTTGGACACTCAGATCGCAGAAAGAGCAACGTTATCTCTATTTTTTCTATTTACCCGTAAACGAATTACGTCCCTTGGACATAAAATGTCAACGAGTATCATTTTGCGTGCCATAGAGTGCCAGTGGCATTTCTGACGTGGTCATCTCTGTTGAAAGTACGTATACAAATGAAAAACTTACGGTGAAACTCATTGTTGCCGTGTCATGGCTTGTACATGCAACTTCTGGGCTCACTTGGTAAGAGATTAACGTTGTGTCTTGATAATAATATAATAATAATAATAATAATAATAATAAATTCTTTATTTCATGAAGGTACAACTCATTAAGATTATACAAACAATTGCACAACACTTATCTTCCATGAGGCCTTCTGATAACAACAGCAACTTATAAACAATAGCAAGTGAATACATGCCATAACATTAATAATATGTTTCAAGCTGGCATTAAAAACAAGTATTCACTACTAACACAACTTAATTTGAGCAGAACACCTGTTATCTTGAAATAGAAATAATTTATAATTGTGTTTGAAAGCATAAATAGAAACAGAAGTCCGGATATTTTCTGGGATTGAATTCCAAGTCCGCATGGCAACATAGGTAAACGATTGTTTTAAATATTCGGATTTAGGTCTAGGATGCTTAATGTCATGTTTAATGCATGATCTTAAATTATATCTGCTATTTTCAGAAAATGTTATTAATTTACTTATGTATATTGGTGTAAGATTATGAATTGCTTTATAAACTAAAACACCTACTTGAAATTTACATCTTGTTTCAAATGACATCCAATTTAACTCATTGAAAAGATTTGCAGAAGGTGTATGTAAAGGTTTTATCAAAATCCAGCGTGCGATGCTTTTTTTGTAAAGTAACAACCTTTGTAAAATTTAATTTAGTACAATTACTCCAGAGGATAGATCCATAATCAAATATTGGAACTAAATATGCATTATAGAATAGCTTTTTCATATCAAGTGTCAAATATTTAGATATTCGTCTTAAAAGAGTGAATTTACTCGATATATGATTACAGACTTTGCTTATCTGAACATCCCACTTTAGATGTTGATCTATTGTAATTCCGAGAAGTTTTTGAGAAGACACTGATTGTATCAGGCAATTATCTATCGAAAGCGTGAGTTTTCGAGAATGGTTTATTTTATATTTTGAACCTAATAGCATACATGTTGTTTTTGTAGGATTTATAACCATGTTATTTATAGTGCACCATTTATTTATGTTATTTAAGTCAGTTTGTAATTTATTCTCAATGGATGACACATCCAGCCCTGATGTATGTAGCGTGGAGACATCAGCATACATGTCAACTGAAGCTTCTTTGGAAGCTAAAGGTAGATCATTTACATAAATCAAGAACAAAAGTGGTCCTAGGATAGATCCCTGAGGGACACCTGATTTGATGATTCTCTCCTCAGATTGATACTGTAAAACTCTGACTACTTGTGTCCTGTTAGACAGATATGACTGAAACCAACGTATTGTTAAAGTCGAAAAATGATACAAATTACAGGTTTGCTGCAATAATCATAACAAGTATCATAGTAACAACCATTACAACACGCCAGATAATAATGTACATATTCTTTACGTAATACCTTTATAAATAATAACCATTTGGACACTCAGATCGCAGAAAGAGCAACGCTATCTCTATTTTTTCTATTTACCCGTAAACGAATTACGTCCCTTGGACATAAAATGTCAACGAGTATCATTTTGCGTGCCATAGAGTGCCAGTGGCATTTTTGACGTGGTCATCTCTGTTGAAAGTACGTATACAAATGAAAAACTTACGGTGAAACTCATTGTTGCCGTGTCATGGCTTGTACATGCAACTTCTGGGCTCACTTGGTAAGAGATTAACGTTGTGTCTTGATACAGGTTTGCTGCAATAATCATAACAAGTATCATAGTAACAACCATTACAACACGCCAGATAATAATGTACATATTCTATACGTAATACCTTTATAAATAATAACCATTTGGACACTCAGATCGCAGAAAGAGCAACGTTATCTCTATTTTTTCTATTTACCCGTAAACGAATTACGTCCCTTGGACATAAAATGTCAACGAGTATCATTTTGCGTGCCATAGAGTGCCAGTGGCATTTCTGACGTGGTCATCTCTGTTGAAAGTACGTATACAAATGAAAAACTTACGGCGAAACTCATTGTTGCCGTGTCATGGCTTGTACATGCAACTTCTGGGCTCACTTGGTAAGAGATTAACGTTGTGTCTTGATACAGGTTTGCTGCAATAATCATAACAAGTATCATAGTAACAACCATTACAACACGCCAGATAATAATGTACATATTCTATACGTAATACCTTTATAAATAATAACCATTTGGACACTCAGATCGCAGAAAGAGCAACGTTATCTCTATTTTTTCTATTTACCCGTAAACGAATTACGTCCCTTGGACATAAAATGTCAACGAGTATCATTTTGCGTGCCATAGAGTGCCATTGGCATTTCTGACGTGGTCATCTCTGTTGAAAGTACGTATACAAATGAAAAACTTACGGTGAAACTCATTGTTGCCGTGTCATTGTACATGCAACTTCTGGGCTCACTTGGTAAGAGATTAACGTTGTGTCTTGATACAGGTTTGCTGCAATAATCATAACAAGTATCATAGTAACAACCATTACAACACGCCAGATAATAATGTACATATTCTATACGTAATACCTTTATAAATAATAACCATTTGGACACTCAGATCGCAGAAAGAGCAACGTTATCTCTATTTTTTCTATTTACCCGTAAACGAATTACGTCCCTTGGACATAAAATGTCAACGAGTATCATTTTGCATGCCATAGAGTGCCAGTGGCATTTCTGACGTGGTCATCTCTGTTGAAAGTACGTATACAAATGAAAAACTTACGGTGAAACTCATTGTTGCCGTGCCATGGCTTGTACATGCAACTTCTGGGCTCACTTGGTAAGAGATTAACGTTGTGTCTTGATACAGGTTTGCTGCAATAATCATAACAAGTATCATAGTAACAACCATTACAACACGCCAGATAATAATGTACATATTCTTTACGTAATACCTTTATAAATAATAACCATTTGGACACTCAGATCGCAGAAAGAGCAACGTTATCTCTATTTTTTCTATTTACCCGTAAACGAATTACGTCCCTTGGACATAAAATGTCAACGAGTATCATTTTGCGTGCCATAGAGTGCCAGTGGCATTTCTGACGTGGTCATCTCTGTTGAAAGTACGTATACAAATGAAAAACTTACGGTGAAACTCATTGTTGCCGTGTCATGGCTTGTACATGCAACTTCTGGGCTCACTTGGTAAGAGATTAACGTTGTGTCTTGATACAGGTTTGCTGCAATAATCATAACAAGTATCATAGTAACAACCATTACAACACGCCAGATAATAATGCACATATTCTATACGTAATACCTTTATAAATAATAACCATTTGGACACTCAGATCGCAGAAAGAGCAACGTTATCTCTATTTTTTCTATTTACCCGTAAACGAATTACGTCCCTTGGACATAAAATGTCAACGAGTATCATTTTGCGTGCCATAGAGTGCCAGTGGCATTTCTGACGTGGTCATCTCTGTTGAAAGTACGTATACAAATGAAAAACTTACGGTGAAATTCATTGTTGCTGTGTCATGGCTTGTACATGCAGCTTCTGGGCTCACTTGGTAAGAGATTAACGTTGTGTCTTGATACAGGTTTGCTGCAATAATCATAACAAGTATCATAGTAACAACCATTACAACACGCCAGATAATAATATACATATTCTATACGTAATACCTTTATAAATAATAACCATTTGGACACTCAGATCGCAGAAAGAGCAACGTTATCTCTATTTTTTCTATTTACCCGTAAACGAATTACGTCCCTTGGACATAAAATGTCAACGAGTATCATTTTGCGTGCCATAGACTGCCAGTGGCATTTCTGACGAGGTCATCTCTGTTGAAAGTACGTATACAAATGAAAAACTTACGGTGAAACTCATTGTTGCCGTGTCATGGCTTGTACATGCAACTTCTGGGCTCATTTGGTAAGAGATTAACGTTGTGTCTTGATACAGGTTTGCTGCAATAATCATAACAAGTATCATAGTAACAACCATTACAACACGCCAGATAATATTGTACATATTCTATACGTAATGCCTTTATAAATAATAACCATTTGGACACTCAGATCGCAGAAAGAGCAACGTTATCTCTATTTTTTCTATTTACCCGTAAACGAATTACGTCCCTTGGACATAAAATGTCAACGAGTATCATTTTGCGTGCCATAGAGTGCCAGTGGCATTTCTGACGTGGTCATCTCTGTTGAAAGTACGTATACAAATGAAAAACTTACGGTGAAACTCATTGTTGCCGTGTCATGGCTTGTACATGCAACTTCTGGGCTCACTAGGTAAGAGATTAACGTTGTGTCTTGATACAGGTTTGCTGCAATAATCATAACAAGTATCATAGTAACAACCATTACAACACGCCAGATAATAATGTACATATTCTATACGTAATACCTTTATAAATAATAACCATTTAGACACTCAGATCGCAGAAAGAGCAACGTTATCTCTATTTTTTCTATTTACCCGTAAACGAATTACGTCCCTTGGACATAAAATGTCAACGAGTATCATTTTGCCTGCCATAGAGTGCCAGTGGCATTTCTGACGTGGTCATCTCTGTTGAAAGTACGTATAGAAATGAAAAACTTACGGTGAAACATTGTTGCCGTGTCATGGCTTGTACATGCAACTTCTGGGCTCACTTGGTAAGAGATTAACGTTGTGTCTTGATACAGGTTTGCTGCAATAATCATAACAAGTATCATAGTAACAACCATTACAACACGCCAGATAATAATGTACATATTCTTTACGCAATACCTTTATAAATAATAACCATTTGGACACTCAGATCGCAGAAAGAGCAACGTTATCTCTATTTTTTCTGTTTACCCGTAAACGAATTACGTCCCTTGGACATAAAATGTCAACGAGTATAATGTTGCGTGCCATAGAGTGCCAGTGGCATTTCTGACGTGGTCATCTCTGTTGAAAGTACGTATACAAATGAAAAAACTTACGGTGAAACTCATTGTTGCCGTGTCATGGCTTGTACATGCAACTTCTGGGCTCACTTGGTAAGAGATTAAGGTTGTGTCTTGATACAGGTTTGCTGCAATAATCATAACAAGTATCATAGTAACAACCATTACAACACGCCAGATAATAATGTACATATTCTATACGTAATACCTTTATAAATAATAACCATTTGGACACTCAGATCGCAGAAAGAGCAACGTTATCTCTATTTTTTCTATTTACCCGTAAACGAATTACGTACCTTGGACATAAAATGTCAACGAGTATCATTTTGCGTGCCATAGACTGCCAGTGGCATTTCTGACGTGGTCATCTCTGTTGAAAGTACGTATACAAATGAAAAACTTACGGTGAAACTCATTGTTGCCGTGTCATGGCTTGTACATGCAACTTCTGGGCTCACTTGGTAAGAGATTAACGTTGTGTCTTGATACAGGTTTGCTGCAATAATCATAACAAGTATCATAGTAACAACCATTACAACACGCCAGATAATATTATACATATTCTATACGTAATACCTTTATAAATAATAACCATTTGGACACTCAGATCGCAGAAAGAGCAACGTTATCTCTATTTTTTCTATTTACCCGTAAACGAATTACGTCCCTTGGACATAAAATGTCAACGAGTATCATTTTGCGTGCCATAGAGTGCCAGTGGCATTTCTGACGTGGTCATCTCTGTTGAAAGTACGTATACAAATGAAAAACGTACGGTGAAACTCATTGTTGCCGTGTCATGGCTTGTACATGCAACTTCTGGGCTCACTTGGTAAGAGATTAACGTTGTGTCTTGATACAGGTTTGCTGCAATAATCATAACAAGTATCATAGTAACAACCATTACAACACGCCAGATAATAATGTACATATTCTATACGTAATACCTTTATAAATAATAACCATTTGGACACTCAGATCGCAGAAAGAGCAACGTTATCTCTATTTTTTCTATTTACCCGTAAACGAATTACGTCCCTTGGACATAAAATGTCAACGAGTATCATTTTGCGTGCCATAGAGTGCCAGTGGCATTTCTGACGTGGTCATCTCTGTTGAAAGTACGTATACAAATGAAAAACTTACGGTGAAACTCATTTCTGCCTTGTCATGGCTTGTACATGCAACTTCTGGGCTCACTTGGTAAGAGATTAACGTTGTGTCTTGATACAGGTTTGCTGCAATAATCATAACAAGTATCATAGTAACAACCATTACAACACGCCAGATAATATTGTACATATTCTATACGTAATACCTTTATAAATAATAACCATTTGGACACTCAGATCGCAGAAAGAGCAACGTTATCTCTATTTTGTCTATTTACCCGTAAACGAATTACGTCCCTTGGACATAAAATGTCAACGAGTATCATTTTGCGTGCCATAGAGTGCCAGTGGAATTTCTGACGTGGTCATCTCTGTTGAAAGTACGTATACAAATGAAAAACTTACGGTGAAACTCATTGTTGCCGTGGCATGGCTTGTACATGCAACTTCTGGGCTCACTTGGTAAGAGATTAACGTTGTGTCTTGATACAGGTTTGCTGCAATAATCATAACAAGTATACTAGTAACAACAATTACAACACGCCAGATAATAATGTACATATTCTATACGTAATACCTTTATAAATAATAACCATTTGGACACTCAGATCGCAGAAAGAACAACGTTATCTCTATTTTTTCTATTTACCCGTAAACGAATTACGTCCCTTGGACATAAAATGTCAACGAGTATCATTTTGCGTGCCATAGAGTGCCAGTGGCATTTCTGACGTGGTCATCTCTGTTGAAAGTACGTATACAAATGAAAATCTTACGGTGAAACTCATTGTTGCCGTGTCATGGCTTGTACATGCAACTTCTGGGCTCACTTGGTAAGAGATTAACGTTGTGTCTTGATACAGGTTTGCTGCAATAATCATAACAAGTATCATAGTAACAACCATTACAACACGCCAGATAATATTATACATATTCTATACGTAATACCTTTATAAATAATAACCATTTGGACACTCAGATCGCAGAAAGAGCAACGTTATCTCTATTTTTTCTATTTACCCGTAAACGAATTACGTCCCTTGGACATAAAATGTCAACGAGTATCATTTTGCGTGCCATAGAGTGCCAGTGGCATTTCTGACGTGGTCATCTCTGTTGAAAGTACGTATACAAATGAAAAACGTACGGTGAAACTCATTGTTGCCGTGTCATGGCTTGTACATGCAACTTCTGGGCTCACTTGGTAAGAGATTAACGTTGTGTCTTGATACAGGTTTGCTGCAATAATCATAACAAGTATCATAGTAACAACCATTACAACACGCCAGATAATAATGTACATATTCTATACGTAATACCTTTATAAATAATAACCATTTGGACACTCAGATCGCAGAAAGAGCAACGTTATCTCTATTTTTTCTATTTACCCGTAAACGAATTACGTCCCTTGGACATAAAATGTCAACGAGTATCATTTTGCGTGCCATAGAGTGCCAGTGGCATTTCTGACGTGGTCATCTCTGTTGAAAGTACGTATACAAATGAAAAACTTACGGTGAAACTCATTTCTGCCTTGTCATGGCTTGTACATGCAACTTCTGGGCTCACTTGGTAAGAGATTAACGTTGTGTCTTGATACAGGTTTGCTGCAATAATCATAACAAGTATCATAGTAACAACCATTACAACACGCCAGATAATATTGTACATATTCTATACGTAATACCTTTATAAATAATAACCATTTGGACACTCAGATCGCAGAAAGAGCAACGTTATCTCTATTTTGTCTATTTACCCGTAAACGAATTACGTCCCTTGGACATAAAATGTCAACGAGTATCATTTTGCGTGCCATAGAGTGCCAGTGGAATTTCTGACGTGGTCATCTCTGTTGAAAGTACGTATACAAATGAAAAACTTACGGTGAAACTCATTGTTGCCGTGTCATGGCTTGTACATGCAACTTCTGGGCTCACTTGGTAAGAGATTAACGTTGTGTCTTGATACAGGTTTGCTGCAATAATCATAACAAGTATCATAGTAACAACAATTACAACACGCCATATAATAATGTACATATTCTATACGTAATACCTTTATAAATAATAACCATTTGGACACTCAGATCGCAGAAAGAACAACGTTATCTCTATTTTTTCTATTTACCCGTAAACGAATTACGTCCCTTGGACATAAAATGTCAACGAGTATCATTTTGCGTGCCATAGAGTGCCAGTGGCATTTCTGACGTGGTCATCTCTGTTAAAAGTACGTATACAAATGAAAATCTTACGGTGAAACTCATTGTTGCCGTGTCATGGCTTGTACATGCAACTTCTGGGCTCACTTGGTAACAGATTAACGTTGTGTCTTGATACAGGTTTGCTGCAATAATCATAACAAGTATCATAGTAACAACCATTACAACACGCCAGATAATAATGTACATATTCTATACGTAATACCTTTATAAATAATAACCATTTGGACACTCAGATCGCAGAAAGAGCAACGTTATCTCTATTTTTTCTATTTACCCGTAAACGAATTACGTCCCTTGGACATAAAATATCAACGAGTATCATTTTGCGTGCCATAGACTGTCAGTGGCATCACTGACGTGGTCATCTCTGTTGAAAGTACGTATACAAATGAAAAACTTACGGTGAAACTCATTGTTGCCGTGTCATGGCTTGTACATGCAACTTCTGGGCTCACTTGGTAAGAGATTAACGTTGTGTCTTGATACAGGTTTGCTGCAATAATCATAACAAGTATCATAGTAACAACCATTACAACACGCCAGATAATATTGTACATATTCTATACGTAATACCTTTATAAATAATAACCATTTGGACACTCAGATCGCAGAAAGAGCAACGTTATCTCTATTTTTTCTATTTACCCGTAAACGAATTACGTCCCTTGGACATAAAATGTCAACGAGTATCATTGTGCGTGCCATAGAGTGCCAGTGGCATTTCTGACGTGGTCATCTCTGTTGAAAGTACGTATACAAATGAAAAACTCACGGTGAAACTCATTGTTGCCGTGTCATGGCTTGTACATGCAACTTCTGGGCTCACTTGGTAAGAGATAAACGTTGTGTCTTGATACAGGTTTGCTGCAATAATCATAACAAGTATCATAGTAACAACCATTACAACACGCCAGATAATAATGTACATATTCTATCCGTAATACCTTTATAAATAATAACCATTTGGACACTCAGATCGCAGAAAGAGCAACGTTATCACTATTTTTTCTATTTACCCGTAAACGAATTACGTCCCTTGGACATAAAATGTCAACGAGTATCATTTTGCGTGCGATAGAGTGCCAGTGGCATTTCTGACGTGGTCATCTCTGTTGAAAGTACGTATACAAATGAAAAACTTACGGTGAAACTCATTGTTGCCGTGTCATGGCTTGTACATGCAACTTCTGGGCTCACTTGGTAAGAGATTAACGTTGTGTCTTGATACAGGTTTGCTGCAATAATCATAACAAGTATCATAGTAACAACCATTACAACACGCCAGATAATAATGTACATATTCTTTACATAATACCTTTATAAATAATAACCATTTGGACACTCAGATCGCAGAAAGAGCAACGTTATCTCTATTTTTTCTATTTACCCGTAAACGAATTACGTCCCTTGGACATAAAATGTCAACGAGTATCATTTTGCGTGCCATAGAGTGCCAGTGGCATTTCTGACGTGGTCATCTCTGTTGAAAGTACGTATACAAATGAAAAACTTACGGTGAAACTCATTTCTGCCGTGTCATGGCTTGTACATGCAACTTCTGGGCTCACTTGGTAAGAGATTAACGTTGTGTCTTGATACAGGTTTGCTGCAATAATCATAACAAGTATCATAGTAACAACCGTTACAACACGCCAGATAATAATGTACATATTCTATACGTAATACCGTTATAAATAATAACCATTTGGACACTCAGATCGCAGAAAGAGCAACGTTATCTCTATTTTTTCTATTTACCCGTAAACGAATTACGTCCCTTGGACATAAAATGTCAACGAGTATCATTTTGCGTGCCATAGAGTGCCAGTGGCATTTCTGACGTGGTCATCTCTGTTGAAAGTACGTATACAAATGAAAAACTTACGGTGAAACTCATTGTTGCCGTGTCATGGCTTGTACATGCAACTTCTGGGCTCACTTGGTAAGATTAACGTTGTGTCTTGATACAGGTTTGCTGCAATAATCATAACAAGTATCATAGTAACAACCATTACAACACGCCAGATAATAATGTACATATTCTATACGTAATACCTTTATAAATAATAACCATTTGGACACTCAGATCGCAGAAAGAGCAACGTTATCTCTATTTTTTCTATTTACCCGTAAACGAATTACGTCCCTTGGACATAAAATGTCAACGAGTATCATTTTGCGTGCCATAGAGTGCCAGTGGCATTTCTGACGTGGTCATCTCTGTTGAAAGTACGTATACAAATGAAAATCTTACGGTGAAACTCATTGTTGCCGTGTCATGGCTTGTACATGCAACTTCTGGGCTCACTTGGTAAGAGATTAACGTTGTGTCTTGATACAGGTTTGCTGCAATAATCATAACAAGTATCATAGTAACAACCATTACAACACGCCAGATAATATTATACATATTCTATACGTAATACCTTTATAAATAATAACCATTTGGACACTCAGATCGCAGAAAGAGCAACGTTATCTCTATTTTTTCTATTTACCCGTAAACGAATTACGTCCCTTGGACATAAAATGTCAACGAGTATCATTTTGCGTGCCATAGAGTGCCAGTGGCATTTCTGACGTGGTCATCTCTGTTGAAAGTACGTATACAAATGAAAAACGTACGGTGAAACTCATTGTTGCCGTGTCATGGCTTGTACATGCAACTTCTGGGCTCACTTGGTAAGAGATTAACGTTGTGTCTTGATACAGGTTTGCTGCAATAATCATAACAAGTATCATAGTAACAACCATTACAACACGCCAGATAATAATGTACATATTCTATACGTAATACCTTTATAAATAATAACCATTTGGACACTCAGATCGCAGAAAGAGCAACGTTATCTCTATTTTTTCTATTTACCCGTAAACGAATTACGTCCCTTGGACATAAAATGTCAACGAGTATCATTTTGCGTGCCATAGAGTGCCAGTGGCATTTCTGACGTGGTCATCTCTGTTGAAAGTACGTATACAAATGAAAAACTTACGGTGAAACTCATTTCTGCCTTGTCATGGCTTGTACATGCAACTTCTGGGCTCACTTGGTAAGAGATTAACGTTGTGTCTTGATACAGGTTTGCTGCAATAATCATAACAAGTATCATAGTAACAACCATTACAACACGCCAGATAATATTGTACATATTCTATACGTAATACCTTTATAAATAATAACCATTTGGACACTCAGATCGCAGAAAGAGCAACGTTATCTCTATTTTGTCTATTTACCCGTAAACGAATTACGTCCCTTGGACATAAAATGTCAACGAGTATCATTTTGCGTGCCATAGAGTGCCAGTGGAATTTCTGACGTGGTCATCTCTGTTGAAAGTACGTATACAAATGAAAAACTTACGGTGAAACTCATTGTTGCCGTGTCATGGCTTGTACATGCAACTTCTGGGCTCACTTGGTAAGAGATTAACGTTGTGTCTTGATACAGGTTTGCTGCAATAATCATAACAAGTATCATAGTAACAACAATTACAACACGCCATATAATAATGTACATATTCTATACGTAATACCTTTATAAATAATAACCATTTGGACACTCAGATCGCAGAAAGAACAACGTTATCTCTATTTTTTCTATTTACCCGTAAACGAATTACGTCCCTTGGACATAAAATGTCAACGAGTATCATTTTGCGTGCCATAGAGTGCCAGTGGCATTTCTGACGTGGTCATCTCTGTTAAAAGTACGTATACAAATGAAAATCTTACGGTGAAACTCATTGTTGCCGTGTCATGGCTTGTACATGCAACTTCTGGGCTCACTTGGTAACAGATTAACGTTGTGTCTTGATACAGGTTTGCTGCAATAATCATAACAAGTATCATAGTAACAACCATTACAACACGCCAGATAATAATGTACATATTCTATACGTAATACCTTTATAAATAATAACCATTTGGACACTCAGATCGCAGAAAGAGCAACGTTATCTCTATTTTTTCTATTTACCCGTAAACGAATTACGTCCCTTGGACATAAAATATCAACGAGTATCATTTTGCGTGCCATAGACTGTCAGTGGCATCACTGACGTGGTCATCTCTGTTGAAAATACGTATACAAATGAAAAACTTACGGTGAAACTCATTGTTGCCGTGTCATGGCTTGTACATGCAACTTCTGGGCTCACTTGGTAAGAGATTAACGTTGTGTCTTGATACAGGTTTGCTGCAATAATCATAACAAGTATCATAGTAACAACCATTACAACACGCCAGATAATATTGTACATATTCTATACGTAATACCTTTATAAATAATAACCATTTGGACACTCAGATCGCAGAAAGAGCAACGTTATCTCTATTTTTTCTATTTACCCGTAAACGAATTACGTCCCTTGGACATAAAATGTCAACGAGTATCATTGTGCGTGCCATAGAGTGCCAGTGGCATTTCTGACGTGGTCATCTCTGTTGAAAGTACGTATACAAATGAAAAACTTACGGTGAAACTCATTGTTGCCGTGTCATGGCTTGTACATGCAACTTCTGGGCTCACTTGGTAAGAGATAAACGTTGTGTCTTGATACAGGTTTGCTGCAATAATCATAACAAGTATCATAGTAACAACCATTACAACACGCCAGATAATAATGTACATATTCTATCCGTAATACCTTTATAAATAATAACCATTTGGACACTCAGATCGCAGAAAGAGCAACGTTATCACTATTTTTTCTATTTACCCGTAAACGAATTACGTCCCTTGGACATAAAATGTCAACGAGTATCATTTTGCGTGCGATAGAGTGCCAGTGGCATTTCTGACGTGGTCATCTCTGTTGAAAGTACGTATACAAATGAAAAACTTACGGTGAAACTCATTGTTGCCGTGTCATGGCTTGTACATGCAACTTCTGGGCTCACTTGGTAAGAGATTAACGTTGTGTCTTGATACAGGTTTGCTGCAATAATCATAACAAGTATCATAGTAACAACCATTACAACACGCCAGATAATAATGTACATATTCTTTACATAATACCTTTATAAATAATAACCATTTGGACACTCAGATCGCAGAAAGAGCAACGTTATCTCTATTTTTTCTATTTACCCGTAAACGAATTACGTCCCTTGGACATAAAATGTCAACGAGTATCATTTTGCGTGCCATAGAGTGCCAGTGGCATTTCTGACGTGGTCATCTCTGTTGAAAGTACGTATACAAATGAAAAACTTACGGTGAAACTCATTTCTGCCGTGTCATGGCTTGTACATGCAACTTCTGGGCTCACTTGGTAAGAGATTAACGTTGTGTCTTGATACAGGTTTGCTGCAATAATCATAACAAGTATCATAGTAACAACCGTTACAACACGCCAGATAATAATGTACATATTCTATACGTAATACCGTTATAAATAATAACCATTTGGACACTCAGATCGCAGAAAGAGCAACGTTATCTCTATTTTTTCTATTTACCCGTAAACGAATTACGTCCCTTGGACATAAAATGTCAACGAGTATCATTTTGCGTGCCATAGAGTGCCAGTGGCATTTCTGACGTGGTCATCTCTGTTGAAAGTACGTATACAAATGAAAAACTTACGGTGAAACTCATTGTTGCCGTGTCATGGCTTGTACATGCAACTTCTGGGCTCACTTGGTAAGATTAACGTTGTGTCTTGATACAGGTTTGCTGCAATAATCATAACAAGTATCATAGTAACAACCATTACAACACGCCAGATAATAATGTACATATTCTATACGTAATACCTTTATAAATAATAACCATTTGGACACTCAGATCGCAGAAAGAGCAACGTTATCTCTATTTTTTCTATTTACCCGTAAACGAATTACGTCCCTTGGACATAAAATGTCAACGAGTATCATTTTGCGTGCCATAGAGTGCCAGTGGCATTTCTGACGTGGTCATCTCTGTTGAAAGTACGTATACAAATGAAAAACTTACGGTGAAACTCATTGTTGCCGTGTCATGGCTTGTACATGCAACTTCTGGGCTCACTTGGTAAGAGATTAACGTTGTGTCTTGATACAGGTTTGCTGCAATAATCATAACAAGTATCATAGTAACAACCATTACAACACGCCAGATAATATTGTACATATTCTATACGTAATACCTTTATAAATAATAACCATTTGGACACTCAGATCGCAGAAAGAGCAACGTTATCTCTATTTTTTCTATTTACCCGTAAACGAATTACGTCCCTTGGACATAAAATGTCAACGAGTATCATTTTGCGTGCC
>JAWPHD010021760.1:0-27238 GCA_037043455.1 Cyrtodaria siliqua
TGTTAGTTAGAAATGACACAACTGTGATGTTGTAGACGTTTTAATCACAGTTCATTTTGCAACAAGAAATTTATAAATATTGAAGTTCCTCTTTGAACAATTGAGCCAGTTCAGTACTGTATTTAAAGTAAACAGTTTGCAAAATGCTAAGTTTGCTCACATGCTTGAGCCAAACGCGTACTCTGTCAATAATGAAACTTTGAAGGAATACTATTTGCTGTGTTTATATGTGTTGTTTTAGTCTTTCTTTCCGAAAGGAAAGGTATAACGTAGCCGTGTACCATTCGATTAACAGCAGCATATTGTACATACAATATATAGCGGAAAGTCCCGAGTTGCGTTTCTTTTTCGTTTCAGTATATTTGGAATCCATAAGTTGATTTAAAACTGTAAGCGGATTGTGCGCCTCACTGCAGTGCTGTTAGTAGTTGCGCAATATCTAAAAATAGAAGAGAATTTTCTTTACGGTACAGGCCTGCCAAAACTTTTTAACACAAAATCCTGAGATTTTAAAATTTAAGATTTAAAACGCACGATTTTTTTTTTAAATGGAACTTTGTAGCGCGCGACTTGATTTTCGCACTTAAACAAATTATAATCATCGCACACATCATCAGCTGTTATAGTGATACCACATACAAGTATTTGCTAGTTCCTCACACATGCTATTATCGTTAGCTTGACTAATTAAAGAAGCCACAGATATCTTGCTCTTATTGCACAGGTCGTTATGTCACTGAAGGAACTATTTATGTCCTAAGGAGTTCAGTCAGTGCATTACACGGATGACCCCCATTGATTTGACACCCATTGATTTGACACTTGCTTTTTTTTTCTTTTATTCACTTAGGTTTATACATATGAACAGCATAAGCAACAGTTACAAAATAATTTATATCAATGGCGACAGATCATCAAATATAATTCTAAACACGTATACATCAGGAAACGACTATATACAAACTATCTAACAATGCATATACTCCTCTGACTAGGGAGCGTAACAGGACATATTCGAGAAATTCGAGCTGATAAAATGAAAATAAATCATGAACATTTTGTTTTGCTGGAAAATCCGCAGATTATACAGTGAAATCCGGAGATCCGGAGAGCGAATGAAAAATCCGGAGAATCCGGATATTATCCGGAGATTTGGCAGGCCTGACGGTAACGGTACTTATGTATTGATAGTATTACATCTCATAAAGATCTATATTTGAAATCATAACAGATTATAAATAGGTTTTTAACGATATAATCGAACTTTAGCAATAAATATGTTCACTCATTCACTGGATTCGTCTCTGGAAGCTACCCAGGCTTACATTGTTGATTGATAGGTTTTTCCGGAAATGGTAATTGGACACTAACAATAATAAGCAAGTGTGCTAGTATATTTTAATTTTTATTGGCGAAAAATTGTCGCATATATTACTGAAACTTGTTTTTTTGTCATAACATTTTTACGAGTCTGAATACCGTTTTTGTGGCCTTTATAACTGTGCATTCGGATGCGAGTATTATTCTACTGTCGAGATTTAGAGTTTGATTTTTCATTGGTTCCGCAAAGCTCCCGCGCAACTTCTTTCAGCGGAATGGTATGTAAGCGGCCACGGCATTCGCAACATCTCGTAGAATCGCAGCATAACTCGAATGTATATCGAAAGTCTCCATATAAGGTACGTCATACTAGCATGACGCGTCCCAGATTCGCGCCATACAATTTCATGAGCAAAGTGTGATATTTACTTTTTCTTCAGATAACGAGGCCCACCCAATACAGCATTTGTGACCAGTAGACAAATATAACATTAAGAATGCTGTATATTTATTGTGTTGTGCTCTGATTTTTGGTCTAAAAACAATTAAGAAATACCAGGTGCGTTTATAGAAATATCATTGTTTGTGCCTGATCACACCCAGTTTATAAGGTGCGGTTGTGTAAAAAAAGAAGCCCGAGGCTCCGCCGATGGCTTAATTTTTTTCGTGCCGAACCTGATAAACTGGATACGATCAGGCACTTACATGATATTCTACTTATCATGTTGATCGTTTAAAATAATTTAATTCACCATTTTTTATACCCCCACCCCGTTCAAAAATACTCAGACGTCAGCAAATGCTTCTCTGCGCATGTACCGTTTCACTCAAACAAGCGACATTCAAAAAGACCGATTTCTTTGCCGTAAATTACGGCTAAATAAAGCGCATTCCAACCACGATCGTGGACAAGCGTCTGATCTACGTTCTACAAAAAGATATACATGTACTGGGATTTCACTCAGTATTGTTTACATAATGCAGACGCGTCACTTACATGTATAAAGGAATTAAGGTGGCGGGATATCTATAAATTATGAAAATGGTTACGCCTATAAAACAAGCAAGTAAACATAATGGCGGACTTCTACAGTCGTTTATATTTAAACGCTATGTAGCAGTTTATAGGAAAGTGATGTTGTGCCGAGATAAGATTTGATCTCAGGCAGGCGCGTTGCTGCCTATACGTATTTATTTTACTGCGCTTTTACAACGACTGTACGGAGCTGTCACGGCGACCATTGCGCTCCCAAGGCGCTTCTACCGCGTCCATCGGCGTTTGCATGACAAAAACGAACAAAATAGTATAAATGAATTATAGGTAGTGCAAACTAACGTCTTCAACACGCCGTCAGCGCAGTGTGAGCGCCGTGAAAGCGCAGAGGACGCAGTGGAAGCGCCGTGAGAGCGCAGACAATCGCCAACAAGAACTCCGTAGGAACGCGATAGAACGCCATGGGATCTCCGTAGCAACGCCTTGGTCGCTGTGAGGACGCCGTGACATCTCCATCTTCACGAAAAATATCAGATTTCTTGCGATCTCACGGCGTTCTGGAAAATTAAACAACGCCGTGCCAACGTAGTGGAAACGCGCTATAGTGTGACAGGGGCATTACATGTATAAAGGAATTAAGGTGGCGGGATATCTATAAATTATGAAAATGGTTACGCCTATAAAACAAGCAAGTAAACATAATGATGGACTTCTACAGTCGTTTATATTTAAACGCTATGTAGCAGTTTATAGGAAAGTGATGATGTGCCGAGATAAGATTTGATCTCAGGCAGGCGCGTTGCTGCCTATACGTATTTATTTTATCATGCAGGTATGCACTTTTCTGCCTAACAAGGAGGTGACCTAATACATTTTACTCTATTAGGCACTGACCAATAAAGCAAATCAATGCGGAATCCCTCGGCGTTTATTGTACGTTACGTTATCTGACGTCATGTACGTAACGTTATCTGACGTCATTAAACAAACAAAAAAACAACAACATGGCGGCGTCCTCGATAAGCATAACATTCTGCGAAATAGACGGCACGATTTTTTTTCTCAACCTCACTTGATAAACTGGATATGATCAGGCGCTGATATTCTGTATGTCTTGGACAAATTGAGAGAATGTTTGTAGATTTTATGTGTCTTTACCCAAAATGCATGGTTTAAGAAAAATGAAGATAACTCCCTTGTGTATTGAACTTTTCAAAAAATCTTTTGTTTGGTCTATTGTTGGTGGTCGATCTAATTGTTCTATAGACATCATATATTATTTCCTGGTTTTATATCTATATAATAAGGAAAAGAAAAAAGGGGTACTTTTTATTTTTGCTGAGTATATTTCAAATTATTGAGTAATTTGCTTAGACATCATAAAACGTTTTACATCGGATCGGTGAGCAAAGCATTAACATTTATTATTTAACATCTTTTTCAGTTGATGCCACAGGCTTACAACATCTACATAAATAGTTGTCTATCTGTTAAGCTTGAACAATTATTTTGCAAGTATGCGGTGGCCTTGACTTTTTCATTCTAACATTTTCATAAAAAATAATAAAACCGAATTGAACAGGAGACAAATTTAATGCATGTGCAACTTTAGCATAAAATTAAAGGACATTAGTATGGTTTCATTTATATTTAGAACATCAGATCGCTTCAATTCCCTGAAACGCAACACATAATTGAAGAGTTGCAAAAACTTCCTACACTTTACATTGCATTAAATTTACAGACCGGGGTCTTGCAGATTAATTATTCTCCTTTGGCCAGTCTTTTTATAGTTAGTTTTACGGGAGATTTTGAAAAAAATGCAGTAGTAGGAGGAAATAAAACTAAAAATATAAGTGTGGAAAAATGAGGAGTCGATAAAAAATTAAAAATAAAATAGAAAATTTCAGATTTTTTTTTATTTTCATAAAACAAGTTTTTCCCGTAACTTTAATATTAAACGTATTGCTTCATTTTTTATGTTGATTTTTTTTCCAAATTGTTTTGCATATAAATGTAACCAACATCCACTTTATGTTAAAACGTCCTACTTGTTATCTCAGATTCACAAACCGTTCTTGAAAATACCTTCCACTCTTGAGAATTGGTTTGATGGACTGTCGGATTAATATATTTTTGAATATGTATTTTACAGAAATTATCACAAATTTGCCTTTTAACACACTTCAAATCGAAACAAAATGTAATATATAAACTTGAAATTATTAAATGTTTATCTTTCATAGTTGCCAGAATAATAGACATATTTTCCCCTGACATAGGTCAAGACTAAGAATATTCTCAAGAAAGGTTTATGAACTCAATGCCTAGTACATTATAGTAGGAAATAGGTATTGTGGTGTTCAATGGTATATACATTAAATTGTGTTTGTAAACATGTATATTAAAGAGACTAAATTAATACTTCCATTTCCGACCTTACAAAGTAAATACTGTCATAACCCAAATTTTCAAAAAAAAAGATGTGCGATTTCACCCTTCCCCTCTGTAATGCGTCACCCTTCCACTCTGGCTATGTGTCAGCCTTTCTCTCTTTCATGTGTCACCTTTGCTCTCTGTCATGTGTCATCCTTTCTTCAATGTTATGTGTCACGATTCCTCTGTTATGTGTCCCCCTTCCCGTCTGTAACGTGTGACTGTCATCCTTTCACTCTGTAATGTGTCACCCTTTCTCCCTGCAACGTGTCACCCTTCCCCTCTGTAATGTGTCCCCCTTCCCGTCTGTAATGTGCCACCATTCCCCTCTGTAATGTGACACCCTTCCACTCTGTAATGTGCAACCCTTTCTCTCTGCAATGTGCCACCTCCCCATCTGTAATGTTTCACACTGGTCTTGATGAAAGCGGGTTTTTGTTTTGTTTGAATGGTGTTTTACATCAATTTTAGCACCTGTAAGGCAGTATATATCGGTCGATTGTTTTGTGACTGAGGCAGACCACCTCATTTTCCTGGATATAACCAGTACTGTATATCTCCCGCCATCCATAAGAATCAACACTTTCTCACTTGACAAGTCGAGCTCCCAGTGGGATTCGAACCTGCAGACAAACAGGGCAAATCCAGATGCTTTTATTTTTTAAAACACATCGGTATATAGGTCCATGCAAACGGAGAGGAAATCGTTGACTGGCACATAGATCTACCTAGGTATACTTGTATATCCATGGTTGGCAGCACACATTTAAAGAGGAAACTTTGGCTAACTCGATAGCGAGCTCTTGATATATGCATGCCTAGCTGGAATATCAACAGTTTGTTTGTTTGAATGGCGTTTTCCTGAGTAGAACCAGTACTGTATACCTCCCACCAACCGTACGAATCAACGCTTTCTCACTTAACAAGTCGAGCTCCCACCGGGTGAGCAGCGGTGAGAGGTGAGACGCGGTGAGAGGTGAGACGCGGTGGGAGGTGAGACGCGGTGATAGGTGAGCAGCGGTGAGAAGTGAGCAGCGGTGAGAGGTGAGACGCGGTGAGAGGTGAGCAGCGGTTAGAGGTGATACGCGATGAGAGGTGAGCAGCGCTGAGAGGTGAAACGTGGTGAGAGATGAGCAGCGGTGAGAGGTAAGACGCGGTGAGAGGTGAGCAGCGGTTAGAGGTGAGACGCGGTGAGAGGTGAGCAGCGGTGAGAGGTGAGACGCGGTGAGACGCGGTGGGACGCGGTGAGAGGTGAGACGCTGTGAGAGGTGAGACCGGGTGAGAGGTGAGACGCGGTGAGAGATGAGACGCGGTGAGAGGTGAGACGGTGCGTTTGAAACATTCTCACTTCCTATCGCACCGGGTTCGAATCCCATTGGGAGCTCGTAATGTAAGTGATGAAATGTAATGGATGACGGGAGGTATACTGTACTGGTTCTAGGAAAGAAAAAGTGGGTGTTCTGCCTCCACCGCAAAACAATCGACCGTCATATATTGCATAAATGTGCTGAAAATGACGTAAAACACCATTCAACCAACCAACCAACCAACCAACCAACCAACGTCAAGGTTTCTTTTAGAGCCTAATGATGACACCTGCCTCTCTGGAATTGTCTACAGCAGACTATAATACATACTTTATTTCATTACATTTTAATTTAATTAAATAATTATGCAATACACGAGAGATTTGAACACAATTCGTTTTATAAAATTTCGCCTAAATAGGAAAATGTTTAGTAGGATGCACCGGTACTTGTGTCAGGTACGTGTTTCACAATGGGGGAGGTGGGGTGGGGGTGGGAGGGTGGTGTTGGATTTGAATTCAAATTCGCTATGGCTGGAATTGAAGGCGTGACAGGCTAGGGTGCTTATTGTTTATGAAAAAGCTTGTTCCGGAAAACTATACGTATCTCGGTGATTTTTTGTCGTTAATTCATAAATATTTACATTCACTTGATACTTTCTGTTAAAAAAATAGCGTGGATGACAAAATTTCGAATAAACTTCAATTTCTGGCAGTCGGATCTATGTTCTGTTCTTTTCTGACATATTCTATTCTGTTATGTTCTGTTCTTCTTTGTTATATCTGGTTTACTGCTGTTCTGCTGTTCTGCAGTGTTCTATTCTGCAATGTTGTTTAATAATTATGTAGATTTATCATATTATTGATTTGTATAGTATTTATTTAAACGTGAAGGCTTTTGCGCACATTTTGCGTAGGCGTTTGAACAGTGGGCGCGGGGTGAGGAGGGTAGTGAGGCCAGTACCCCAGCTTTTTGACAATAGGTCCAGAGTTTATTTTGCACACAAAGTTATATATATATATATTCAGGTGACCCTTCCTGGCCTCCTCTTCACTGCCCAGGTCCCAATATTTGAAACGTTCATACGCCACTGTCATGCAGTTTAATACGACATTGCACACACCGATATAATTCATTTATTATTTAGGTTTGTTTTAAACGTGACAAACTGCAAGCACAAACAAAGGAAACCATTCGGTTATGCAGAAATATACTTTCAGACGCTAGGTTGGGTTAAATACGTTTCGATGTACTAGGACGTGGATTAAGGATTTTGTTTATATTTTGTTTGAAATAATATAAAATCATGGGCAAGTACTTTTTTTTTTATTATTAAAAGCTATTTTTTTGGAGAGGAAACCCCCCTCCCCCCTCCCCCCCCCCCACCCCACCACTACCTCTCTCCATATGTCTCACTAAGGTCTTTTTTTTTCTTTTCTTAAATTATGTTACTTTCTAGTCTCTACCGCTAAATGTAACTTATTTCTTGGAGTACATACATGTAAAATGTAAAATGACACTTTATATAACTGTTGTGTGTTATTCAATGATTACGTTCATGTATATGTTACATCCGTACTGTCATAAACCATATATAGGTTTTGCATATATGTATTCAACGAAATAAAACATTGAAATATAAAAAAGTTATATATCTGCTTAATGCTAAGGACATCAGTTATATCTATAACGTGCATACTAATAGTTGTCTTCTCTTTCAGTTGCGTCTGTGCCATATAGGGGGCTGCTGCGCCATATAAGGGGCTGTTTGGGTTACTATATAGCTATTCGGAGTTACAAAGCGAGATTGGGAAGACGTCACGTGTCTAGAATCCGTTAGACAGTCACAATGCTTCCACGTAGATGCAAAAGTAAGTTATCTTGCATTACTCTACCTTGCATTACTCTACCTTCCATTACTCTACCTTCCATTACTCTCTCTACCTTCCATTACTCTACATTCCTTTACTAGACCTTCAATTACTCTACCTCCCATTACTCTACTTTCCATTACTCTACAATCCATTACTATACCTACCTTCCATTACTATATCTTCCATTACTATACCTTCCATTATTCTAACTTCCATTACTCTACATTCCATTACTCTACGTTACATTACTATATCTTCCATTACTATACCTTCCATTACTATACCTGCCATTACTCTACCTTCTATTACTCTACCTTCTATTACTATACCTTCCATTACTCTACCTTCGATTACTCTACGTTCATTTACTCTACGTTCCATTACTATACCTTCCATTACTATACCTGCCATTACTCTAATCTACCTTCCATTACTCTATCTTCCATTACTATACCTTACATTACTATACATTCCATTACTCTAATTTCCATTACTTACTCTACCTTCCATTACTCTACATCCATTACTCTACCTTCCATTACTATACCTTCCATTACTCTACCTGCCATTACTCTAATCTACCTTCCATTACGCTACCTTCCATTACTTAACCTTCCATTACTCTACCTTCCATTACTCTACCTTCCATTACTATACCTTCCATTACTATACCTTCCATTACTCTACCATCCATTACTCTACATTCCATTACTCTATGTTCCATTACTATACCTTCCATTACTATACATTCAGTTACTCTACCTTCCATTACTCTACCTTCCATTACTATACCTTCCATTACTATACTTTCCATTACTGTACCTTCCATTACTCTACCTTCAGTTTCTACACCTTCCATTACTCTACCTTCCATTAATCTACCTTCCATTACTATACCTTCCATTACTATACCTTCCATTACTATACCTTTTATTACTCTACCTTCCATTGCTATACCTTCTTTTACTCTACCTTCCATTACTCTACCTTCTATTACTATACCTTCCATTACTCTACCTTCCATTACTATACCTTGCATTACGCTACCTTCCATTACTATACCTTCCATTTCTATACCTTCCATTACTATACATTACATTCCTACCTTCCATTACCTTCCATTACTCTACGTTCCAATACTATACGTTACATTACTATACCTTCCATTACTCTGCCTTTCATTACTATACATTTCATTACTCTACATTCCATTACTATACCTTCCATTACTCTACCTTCCATTACTCTACTTTCCATTACTATACCTTCCATTAATATACCTTCATTACTCTACCTTCATTACTCTACCTTTCATTACTCTACCTTCCATTACTATACCTTCCATTACTCTACCTTTCATTACTATAACTTTCATTACTATACATTCATTACTCTACCTTCATTACTCTACCTTCCATTACTATACCTTCCATTACTATACCTTCCATTACTCTACCTTTCATTACTATACCTTCCATTACTCTACCTTTCATTACTATACCTTCCATTACAATACCTTCATTACTCTACCTTTCATTACTCTACCTTTCATTACTATACCTTCCATTACTATACCTACCTTCCATTACTATACCTTCATTACTATATCTTCATTACTCTACCTTCCATTACTATACCTTCCATTACTATACCTTCCATTACTATACCTTTCATTACTATACCTTCATTACTCTACCTTTCATTACTCTACCTTCCATTACTATACCTTTCATTACTATAACTTCATTACTCTACCTTCTATTACTATATCTTCCATTACTCTACTTTCGATTACTCTACGTTCCACTACTCTACGTTCCATTACTATACCTTCCATTACTATACCTGCCATTACTCTAATCTACCTGCCATTACTCTATCTTCCATTACTCTACCTTCCATTACTATACCTTCCATTACTCTACCTTCCATAACTCACTCTACCTTCCATTACTCTACATCCATTACTCTACCTTCCATTACTATACATTCCATTACTATACCTGCCATTACTCTAATCAACCTTCCATTACTCTACATCCATTACTCTATCTTCCATTACTATACCTTCCATTACTCTACCTTCCATCACTATTCATTCCATTACTCTACCTTCCATTACTATACCTTCCATTACTATACCTTCCATTTCTATACCTTCCATTACTCTACCATCCATTACTCTACATTTCATTACTCTATGTTCCATTACTATACCTTCCATTACTATACATTCAGTTACTCTACCTTCCATTACTCTACCTTCCATTACTCTACCTTCCATTATTATACTTTCCATTACTGTACCTTCCATTACTCTACCTTCAGTTTCTACACCTTCTATTACTCTACCTTCCATTAATCTACCTTCCATTACTATACCTTCCATTACTATACCTTCCATTACTATACCTTCCATTACTCTACCTTCTATTGCTATACCTTCTTTTACTCTACCTTCCATTACTCTACCTTCCATTACTATACCTTCCATTACTCTACCTTCCATTACTATACCTTCCATTACGCTACCTTCCATTACTATACCTTCCATTGCTATACCTTCCATTACTATACATTACATTCCTACCTTCCATTACCTTCCATTACTCTACGTTCCATTACTATACGTTACATTCATATACCTTCCATTACTCTATCTTTCATTACTATACCTTTCATTACTCTACCTTCCATTACTATACCTTCCATTACTCTACCTTCCATTACTCTACTTTCCATTACTATACCTTCCATTACTATACCTTTATTACTCTACCTTCATTACTCTACCTTCCATTACTATACCTTCCATTACTATACCTTCCATTACTCTACCTTTCATTACTATACCTTTCCTTACTCTACCTTTCGTTACTATACCTTCCATTACTATACCTTCATTACTCTACCTTTCATTACTCTACCTTCCATTACTATACCTACCTTCCATTACTATACTTTCATTACTATATCTTCATTTCTCTACCTTCCATTACTATACCTTCCATTACTATACCTTCCATTACTATACCTTTCATTACTATACCTTCATTACTCTACCTTTCATTACTCTACCTTCCATTACTATACCTTTCATTACTATAACTTCATTACTCTACCTTCTATTACTACAACTTCCATTACTCTACCTTCGATTACTCTACGTTCCATTACTCTACGGTCCATTAATATACCTTCCATTACTATACCTGCCATTACTCTAATCTACCTTCCATTACTCTATCTTTCATTACTCTACCTTCCATTACTATACCTTCCATTACTCTACCTTCCATTACTTACTCTACCTTCCATTACTCTACATCCATTACTCTACCTTCCATTACTATACCTTCCATTACTATACCTGCCATTACTCTAATCTACCTTCCATTACTCTACATCCATTACTCTACCTTCCATTACTATACCTTCCATTACTCTACCTTCCATTACTATTCATTCCATTACTCTACCTTCCATTACTATACCTTCCATTACTATACCTTCCATTACTATACCTTCCATTACTCTACCATCCATTACTCTACATTCCATTACTCTATGTTCCATTACTATACCTTCCATTACTATACATTCAGTTACTCTACCTTCCATTATTCTACCTTCCATTACTCTACCTTCAATTACTATACCTTCCATTACTATACATTCCATTACTCTACCTTCAGTTTCTATACCTTCCATTACTCTACCTTCCATTACTTTACCTTCCATTACTATATCTTCCATTACTATACCTTCCAATACTCTACCTTACATTGCTATACCTTCTTTTACTCTACCTTCCATTACTCTACCTTCCGTTACTATACCTTCCATTACTCTACCTTCCATTACTATACCTTCCATTACGCTACCTTCCATTACTATACCTTCCATTACTATACCTTCCATTAATATACATTACATTACTCTACCTTCCATTACTATACCTTCCATTACTCTACCTTCCATTACTATACCTTCCATTACTCTACCTTCCATTACCTTACCTTCCATTACGCTACCTTCCATTACTATACCTTCTTTTACTCTACCTTCCATTATTATACATTCCATTACGCTACCTTACATTACTATACCTTCCTTTACTCTACCTTCCATTACTATACCTTCCATTACTATACCTTCCATTACTCTACCTTCCATTACTATACCTTCCTTTACTCTACCTTCCATTACTCTACCTTCCATTACTCTACCTTCCATTATTATACCTTCCATTACGCTACCTTCCATGACTCTACCTTCCATTACTCTACCTTCCATTGCTCTACCTTCCATTGCTCTACCTTCCATTACTATACATTACATTACTCTACCTTCCATTACTCTACCTTCCATTACTATATCTTCCATTACTATACCTTCCATTACGCTACCTTCCATTACTATTCATTCCATTACTCTACCTTCCATTACTATACCTTCCATTACTATACCTTCCATTTCTATACCTTCCATTACTCTACCATCCATTACTCTACATTTCATTACTCTATGTTCCATTACTATACCTTCCATTACTATACATTCAGTTACTCTACCTTCCATTACTCTACCTTCCATTACTCTACCTTCCATTACTATACTTTCCATTACTGTACCTTCCATTACTCTACCTTCAGTTTCTACACCTTCTATTACTCTACCTTCCATTAATCTACCTTCCATTACTATACCTTCCATTACTATACCTTCCATTACTATACCTTCCATTACTCTACCTTCCATTGCTATACCTTCTTTTACTCTACCTTCCATTACTCTACCTTCCATTACTATACCTTCCATTACTCTATCTTCCATTACTATACCTTCCATTACGCTACCTTCCATTACTATACCTTCCATTGCTATACCTTCCATTACTATACATTACATTCCTACCTTCCATTACCTTCCATTACTCTACGTTCCATTACTATACGTTACATTACTATACCTTCCATTACTCTATCTTTCATTACTATACCTTTCATTACTCTACCTTCCATTACTATACCTTCCATTACTCTACCTTCCATTACTCTACTTTTCATTACTATACCTTCCATTACTATACCTTTATTACTCTACCTTCATTACTCTACCTTCCATTACTATACCTTCCATTACTATACCTTCCATTACTCTACCTTTCATTACTATACCTTTCATTACTCTACCTTTCGTTACTATACCTTCCATTACTATACCTTCATTACTCTACTTTTCATTACTCTACCTTCCATTACTATACCTACCTTCCATTACTATACTTTCATTACTATATCTTCATTTTCTACCTTCCATTACTATACCTTCCATTACTATACCTTCCATTACTATACCTTTCATTACTATACCTTCATTACTCTACCTTTCATTACTATACCTTCCATTACTATACCTTTCATTACTATAACTTCATTACTCTACCTTCTATTACTACATCTTCCATTACTCTACCTTCGATTACTCTACGTTCCATTACTCTACGGTCCATTAATATACCTTCCATTACTATACCTGCCATTACTCTAATCTACCTTCCATTACTCTATCTTTCATTACTCTACCTTCCATTACTATACCTTCCATTACTCTACCTTCCATTACTTACTCTACCTTCCATTACTCTACATCCATTACTCTACCTTCCATTACTATACCTTCCATTACTATACCTGCCATTACTCTAATCTACCTTCCATTACTCTACATCCATTACTCTACCTTCCATTACTATACCTTCCATTACCCTACCTTCCATTACTATTCATTCCATTACTCTACCTTCCATTACTATACCTTCCATTACTATACCTTCCATTACTCTACCATCCATTACTCTACATTCCATTACTCTATGTTCCATTACTATACCTTCCATTACTATACATTCAGTTACTCTACCTTCCATTATTCTAACTTCCATTACTCTACCTTCAATTACTATACCTTCCATTACTATACATTCCATTACTCTACCTTCAGTTTCTATACCTTCCATTACTCTACCTTCCATTACTTTACCTTCCATTACTATATCTTCCATTACTATACCTTCCAATACTCAACCTTCCATTGCTATACCTTCTTTTACTCTACCTTCCATTACTCTACCTTCCATTACTATACCTTCCATTACGCTACCTTCCATTACTATACCTTCCATTACGCTACCTTCCATTACTATACCTTCCATTACTATACCTTCCATTACTATACATTACATTACTCTACCTTCCATTACTATACCTTCCATTACTCTACCTTCCATTACTATACCTACCATTACGCTACCTTCCATTACTATACCTTCCTTTACTCTACCTTCCATTACTTTACCTTCCATTACGCTACCTTCCATTACTATACCTTCTTTTACTCTACCTTCCATTACTATACATTCCATTACGCTACCTTACATTACTATACCTTCCTTTACTCTACCTTCCATTACTATACCTTCCATTACTATACCTTCCATTACTCTATCTTCCATTACTATACCTTCCTTTACTCTACCTTCCATTACTCTACCTTCCATTACTCTACCTTCCATTATTATACCTTCCATTACGCTACCTTCCATGACTCTACCTTCCATTACTCTACCTTCCATTGCTCTACCTTCCATTGCTCTACCTTCCATTACTATACATTACATTACTCTACCTTCCATTACTCTACCTTCCATTACTATATCTTCCATTACTATACCTTCCATTACGCTACCTTCCATTACTCTACCTTCCATTACTATACCTTCCATTGCTCTACCTTCCATTACTCTACCTTCCATTACTATACATTACATTACTCTACCTTGCATTACTCTACGTTCCATTACTATACCTTCCATTACTGTACCTTCAATTACTCTACCTTCTATTGCTATACCTTCCATTACTCTACCTTCCATTGCTATATCTTCCATTACTCTACCTTCCATTACTCTAATCTACCTTCCATTACTCTACCTTCCATTACTCTAATCTAACTTCTATTACTCTACCTTCCATTATTATACCTTCCATTACGCTACCTTCCATTACTTTACCTTCCATTACTATACCTTCTATTACTATACCTTCCATTGCTCGACCTTCCATTACTCTACCTTCCATTACTATACATTACATTACCATACCTTCCATTACTATACCTGCCATTACTCTAATCTACCTTCCATTACTCTACCTTCCATTACTCTACCTTCATTTACTCTACCTTCCATTACTCTACCTTCCATTACTCTACATCCATTATTCTACCTTCCATTACTATACCTTCCATTACTATACATTCTATTACTATACCTTCCATTACTCTACCTTCCAGTACTATACATTCTTTTACTCTACCTTCCATTACTCTATCTTCCATTACTATACCTTCCATTACTCTACCTTCCATTATTATACCTTCCATTACGTTACCTTCCATTACTCTACCTTCCATTACTCTAACATCCATTGCTCTACCTTCCATTGATCTACCTTCCATTACTATACATTACATTACTATACATTCCATTACTCTACCTTACATTACTATACCATCCATTACTATACATTCCATTACTCTACCTTACATTACTATACCTTCATTACTATACCTTCATTACTATACCTTCCATTACTCTACCTTCCATTGATCTACCTTCCATTCCTCTACCTTCCATTGCTATACCTTCCATTACTCTAGCTTCCATTACCCTACCTTCCATTGCTCTACCTTCCATTGT
The DNA here is from genome assembly GCA_037043455.1 of Cyrtodaria siliqua. Lineage (NCBI taxonomy): Eukaryota > Metazoa > Mollusca > Bivalvia > Adapedonta > Hiatellidae > Cyrtodaria > Cyrtodaria siliqua. Next base: position 15,694 of record JAWPHD010021760.1, read on the forward strand.
TCTATTTTCCATTGCTATACCTTCCATTACTATACCTTCATTACTATACCTTCCTTACTCTACCTTCCATTACTCTACCTTCCATTACTATACCTTCCATTACTCTACCTTCCATTACTATACCTTCCATTACTATACATTACATTACTCTACCTTGCATTACTCTACCTTCCATTACTATACCTTGCATTACTATACCTCCAATACTCTACCTTCTATTGCTATACCTTCCATTACTCTACCTTCCATTGCTATATCTTCCATTACTCTACCTTCCATTACTCTAATCTACCTTCCATTACTCTACCTTCCATTACTCTAATCTAACTTCTATGACTCTACCTTCCATTATTATACCTTCCATTACGCTACCTTCCATTACTATACCTTCCATTACTATACCTTCTATTACTATACCTTCCATTGCTCTACCTTCCATTACTCTACCTTCCATTACTATACCTTGCATAACTATACATTACATTACTATACCTTCCATTACTATAACTGCCATTACTCTAATCTACCTTCCATTACTCTACCTTCCATTACTCTACCTTCAATTACTCTACCTTCCATTACTCTACCTTCCATTACTCTACATCCATTATTCTACCTTCCATTACTATACCTTCCATTACTATACATTCTATTACTATACCTTCCATTACTCTACCTTCCAGTACTATACCTTCTTTTACTCTACCTTCCATTACTCTACCTTCCATTACTATACCTTCCATTACTCTACCTTCCATTATTATACCTTCCATTACGCTTCCTTCCATTACTCTACATTCCTTTACTCTAACATCCAATGCTCTACCTTCCATTGTTCTACCTTCCATTACTATACCTTCCATTACTATACATTACATTACTATACATTCCATTACTCTACCTTCCATTACTATACCATCCATTACTATACATTCCATTACTCTACCTTACATTACTATACCTTCATTACTATACCTTCATTACTATACCTTCCATTACTCTACCTTCCATTGATCTACCTTCCATTGCTCTACATTCCATTGCTATACCTTCCATTACTCTACCTTCCACTACCCTACCTTCCATTGCTCTACCTTTCATTGTTCTACCTTCCATTGCTATACATTCCATTACTATACCTTCATTACTATACATTCCTTACTCTACCTTCCATTACTCTACCTTCCATTACTCCACCTTCCATTGCTCTACCTTCCACTACTCTACCTTCCATTACTATACCTTCCATAACTATACATTACATTACTATACATTCCATTACTCTACCTTCCATTTCTATACCTTCCATTACTCTACCTTCCATTACTATACCTTCCATTACCATACATTCCATTACTCGACATTCCATTACTCTACCTTCCATTACTATACCTTCATTACTATACCTTCCATTACTATACCTTCAGTACTATACCTTCCATTACTCTACCTTCCATTACTATACCTTCCATTACTCTACCTTCCATTACTCTACCTTCCATAACTATACCTTCCATTACTCTACCTTCTATTACTATACCTTCATTACTATACCTTCCATTACTATACCTTCCATTACTCTACCTTCCATTACTCTACCTTATATTACTATACCTTCATTACTATACCTTCTATTACTATACCTTCATTACTATACCTTCCATTACTATACCTTCATTACTCTACCTTCCATTACTATACCTTCCATTACTATACCTTCCATTACTATACCTTCTACTACTATACCTTCATTACTATACCTTCCATTACTCTACCTTCCATTACTATACCTTCCATTACTCTACCTTCCATTCCTATACCTTCATTACTTTACCTTCCATTACTCTACCTTCCATTACTATACTTTTCATTGCTATACCTTCCAATTACTCTACCTTTCATTACTAAACCAATCATTACTCTACCTTCCATTACTATACCTTCATTACTATACCTTCATTACTCTACCTTCCATTACTATACCTTTCATTGCTATACCTTCCATTACCCTACCTTCCATTACTTTCCATTACTCTACGTTCCATTACTATACGTTACATTCCTATACCTTCCATTACTCTACCTTTCATTACTATACCTTTCATTACTCTACCTTCTATTACTCTACCTTCCATTACTCTACCTTCCATTACTATACCTTCCATTACTATATCTCATTACTCTACCTTCATTACTCTACCTTTTATTACTCTACCTTCCATTACAATACCTTCCATTTCTCTACCTTTCATTACTATATCTTCCATTACTATACCTTTCATTACTATACCTTCATTACTATACCTTCATTACTCTACCTTCCATTACTATACCTTCCATTACTCTACCTTTCATTACTATACCTACCATTACTCTACCTTCCATTGCTATACCTTCCATTACTATACCTTCCATTACTATAACTAACTTCCATTACTATACCTTCATTGCTATACCTTCCATTACTATAACTTCCATTACTATACCTTTCATTACTATACCTTTCATTACTATACCTTCATTACTCTACCTTTCATTACTATACCTTCCATTACTACACCTTCATTGCTCTACCTTCCATTACTATACCTTTCATTACTATACCTTCCATTACTCTACCTTCCATTACTATACCTTCATTACTCTACCTTTATTACTATACCTTTCATTACTCTACCTTCCATGACTATACCTTCCATTACTATACCTTCATTACTCTACCTTCATTACTATACCTTTCATTACTCTACCTTCCATTACTATACCTTCCATTACTCTACCTTTCATTACTCTACCTTCCATTACTATACCTTTTATTACTATACCTTCCATTACTATACCTTCATTATTCTACCTTCATTACTATACCTTTCATTACTCTACCTTCCATTACTCTACCTTTCATTACTCTACCTTTCATTACTCTACCTTTCATTACTATACCTTCATTACTATACCTTCCATTACTATACCTTCATTACTCTACCTTCATTACTCTACCTTTCATTACTCTACCTTCCATTACTATACCTTCCATTACTCTACCTTTCATTACAATACCTTCCATTACTCTACCTTCCATTACTCTACCTTCCATTATTATACCTTCCATTACGCTACCTTCCATTACTATACCTTCCATTACTATACCTTCTATTACTATACCTTCCATTGCTCTACCTTCCATTACTCTACCTTCCATTACTATACCTTGCATAACTATACATTACATTACTATACCTTCCATTACTATAACTGCCATTACTCTAATCTACCTTCCATTACTCTACCTTTCATTACTCTACCTTCAATTACTCTACCTTCCATTACTCTACCTTCCATTACTCTACATCCATTATTCTACCTTCCATTACTATACCTTCCATTACTATACATTCTATTACTATACCTTCCATTACTCTACCTTCCAGTACTATACCTTCTTTTACTCTACCTTCCATTACTCTACCTTCCATTACTATACCTTCCATTACTCTACCTTCCATTATTATACCTTCCATTACGCTTCCTTCCATTACTCTTCATTCCATTACTCTAACATCCAATGCTCTACCTTCCATTGTTCTACCTTCCATTACTATACCTTCCATTACTATACATTACATTACTATACATTCCATTACTCTACCTTCCATTACTATACCATCCATTACTATACATTCCATTACTCTACCTTACATTACTATACCTTCATTACTATACCTTCATTACTATACCTTCCATTACTCTACCTTCCATTGATCTACCTTCCATTGCTCTACATTCCATTGCTATACCTTCCATTACTCTACCTTCCACTACCCTACCTTCCATTGCTCTACCTTTCATTGTTCTACCTTCCATTGCTATACATTCCATTACTATACCTTCATTACTATACATTCCTTACTCTACCTTCCATTACTCTACCTTCCATTACTCTACCTTCCATTGCTCTACCTTCCACTACTCTACCTTCCATTACTATACCTTCCATAACTATACATTACATTACTATACATTCCATTACTCTACCTTCCATTTCTATACCTTCCATTACTCTACCTTCCATTACTATACCTTCCATTACTATACATTCCATTACTCGACATTCCATTACTCTACCTTCCATTACTATACCTTCATTACTATACCTTCCATTACTATACCTTCAGTACTATACCTTCCATTACTCTACCTTCCATTACTATACCTTCCATTACTCTACCTTCCATTACTCTACCTTCCATAACTATACCTTCCATTACTCTACCTTCTATTACTATACCTTCATTACTATACCTTCCATTACTATACCTTCCATTACTCTACCTTCCATTACTCTACCTTATATTACTATACCTTCATTACTATACCTTCTATTACTATACCTTCATTACTATACCTTCCATTACTATACCTTCATTACTCTACCTTCCATTACTATACCTTCCATTACTATACCTTCCATTACTATACCTTCTACTACTATACCTTCATTACTATACCTTCCATTACTCTACCTTCCATTACTATACCTTCCATTACTCTACCTTCCATTCCTATACCTTCATTACTTTACCTTCCATTACTCTACCTTCCATTACTATACTTTTCATTGCTATACCTTCCAATTACTCTACCTTTCATTACTAAACCAATCATTACTCTACCTTCCATTACTATACCTTCATTACTATACCTTCATTACTCTACCTTCCATTACTATACCTTTCATTGCTATACCTTCCATTACCCTACCTTTCATTACTTTCCATTACTCTACGTTCCATTACTATACGTTACATTCCTATACCTTCCATTACTCTACCTTTCATTACTATACCTTTCATTACTCTACCTTCTATTACTCTACCTTCCATTACTCTACCTTCTATTACTATACCTTCCATTACTATATCTCATTACTCTACCTTCATTACTCTACCTTCCATTACTCTACCTTCCATTACAATACCTTCCATTTCTCTACCTTTCATTACTATATCTTCCATTACTATACCTTTCATTACTATACCTTCATTACTATACCTTCATTACTCTACCTTCCATTACTATACCTTCCATTACTCTACCTTTCATTACTATACCTACCATTACTCTACCTTCCATTGCTATACCTTCCATTACTATACCTTCCATTACTATAACTAACTTCCATTACTATACCTTCATTGCTATACCTTCCATTACTATAACTTCCATTACTATACCTTTCATTACTATACCTTTCATTACTATACCTTCATTACTCTACCTTTCGTTACTCTACCTTTCATTACTATACCTTCCATTACTACACCTTCATTGCTCTACCTTCCATTACTATACCTTTCATTACTATACCTTCCATTACTCTACCTTCCATTACTATACCTTCATTACTCTACCTTTATTACTATACCTTTCATTACTCTACCTTCCATGACTATACCTTCCATTACTATACCTTCATTACTCTACCTTCATTACTATACCTTTCATTACTCTACCTTCCATTACTATACCTTCCATTACTCTACCTTTCATTACTCTACCTTCCATTACTATACCTTTTATTACTATACCTTCCATTACTATACCTTCATTATTCTACCTTCATTACTATACCTTTCATTACTCTACCTTCCATTACTCTACCTTTCATTACTCTACCTTTCATTACTCTACCTTTCATTACTATACCTTCATTACTATACCTTCCATTACTATACCTTCATTACTCTACCTTCATTACTCTACCTTTCATTACTCTACCTTCCATTACTATACCTTCCATTACTCTACCTTTCATTACAATACCTTCCATTACTCTACCTTCCATTACTCTACCTTCCATTACTATACCTTCCATTACTGTACCTTCAATAACTCTACCTTCATTACCCTACCTTTCATTACTCTACCTTCATTACTCTACCTTTCATTACTCTACCTTCTATACTATACCTTCCATTACTCTACCTTTCATTACTATACCTTCCATTACTATACCTTCCATTACTCTACCTTCCATTACTATACCTTCCATTACTCTACCTTCCATTACTATACCTTCCATTACTATACCTTCTACTACTATACCTTCATTACTATACCTTCCATTACTCTACCTTCCATTACTATACCTTCCATTACTCTACCTTTCATTCCTATACCTTATATTACTATACCTTCATTACTATACCTTCTATTACTATACCTTCCATTACTATACCTTCCATTACTCTACCTTCCATTACTATACCTTCATTACTATACCTTCCATTACTATACCTTTCATTACTAAACCTTCCATTAATATACCTTCTACTACTATACCTTCATTACTATACCTTCCATTACTCTACCTTCCATTACTATACCTTCCATTACTCTACCTTCCATTCCTATACCTTCATTACTTTACCTTCCATTACTCTACCTTCCATTACTATACCTTCCATTGCTATACCTTCCAATTACTCTACCTTTCATTACTAAACCTTTTATTACTCTACCTTCCATTACTATACCTTCATTACTATACCTTCATTACTCTACCTTCCATTACTATACCTTTCATTGCTATACCTTCCATTACCCTACCTTCCATTACCTTCCATTACTCTACGTTCCATTACTATACGTTACATTACTATACCTTCCATTACTCTACCTTTCATTACTATACCTTTCATTACTCTACCTTCTATTACTCTACCTTCCATTACTCTACCTTCCATTACTATACCTTCGATTACTATATCTCATTACTCTACCTTCATTACTCTACCTTTCATTACTCTACCTTCCATTACAATACCTTCCATTACTCTACCTTTCATTACTATATCTTCCATTACTATACCTTTCATTACTATACCTTCATTACTATACCTTCATTACTCTATCTTCCATTACTCTACGTTCCATAACTATACGTTACATTACTAGACCTTCCATTACTCCACCTTCCATTACTCTACCTTCCATTACTCTACCTTCTATTACTATACCTTTCATTACTCTACCTTCCAGTACTATACCTTCCATTACTATACATTCCATTACTCTACCTTCCATTACTCCACCTTCCATTACTCTACGTTACATTACTATACCTTCCATTACTCCACCTTCCATTACTCTACCTTCGATTACTATACCTTCCATTAATATACCTTCCATTACTCTACCGTCCATTACTCTACGTTCCATTACTCTACCTTCCATTACTATACCTTCCATTACTCTACCTTCCATTACTCTACGTTCCATTACTATACCTTTCATTACTCTACCTTTTATTACTATACCTTTCATTATATTGATCCATTGATATACCTTCCATTGCTATACCTTTCATTGCTATACATTCCATTGCTATACCTTCCATGACTCTACCTTCCATTACTCTACCTACCATTACTCTACCTTCCATTATTTTACCTTCCATTACTTTACCTTCCATTACTTTACATTCAATTACTATACCTTCCATTACTCTACGTTCCATTACTCTACCTTTCATTACTATACCTTTATTACTCTACCTTCCATTACTCTACCTTCCATTACTATACCTTCCATTACTCTACCTTCCATTACTCTACCTTCATTACCCTACCTTTCATTACTATACCTTCATTACTCTACCTTTCATTACTCTACCTTCCATTACTATACCTTCCATTACAATACCTTCCATTACTCTACCTTCCATTACTATACCTTCCATTACTCTACCTTCCATTACTCTACCTTCCATTACTATACCTTCAATTACTATACCTTCATTACTCTTACTTTCATTACTCTACCTTCCATTATTATACGTTACATTACTATAGTTTCCATTACTATACCTTCCAATACTCTACCTTCCATTACTATACCTTCCATTACTATACCTTCCATTACTCTACCTTCCATTACTCTACGTTCCATTACTATACCTTCCATTACTCTACCTTCTATTACCTTCCATTACTCTACCTTCCATTACCATCGTTTACATTACTATACATTCCATTACTATACGTTACATTACTCTACCTTCCATTACTCTACCTTCCATTACTCTACCTTCCATAACTATACGTTACATTACTAGACCTTCCATTACTCCACCTTCCATTACTCTACCTTTCATTACTATACCTTCCATTACTATACCTTCCATTACTCTACTTTCCTTTACTCTACCTTCCATTACCTTCCATTACTCTACCTTCCATTACTATTGTTTACATTACTATACCTTCCATTACTATACGTTACATTACTCTACTTTCCATTACTCTACCTTCCATTACTCTACCTTCCATAACTATACGTTACATTACTAGACCTTCCATTACTCCACCTTCCATTACTCTACCTTCCATTACTATACCTTCCATTATTCTACCTTCCATTACTCTACCTTCCATTACTCTACCTTCCATTACTCTACCTTCCATTACTCTACTTTCCATTACTATACGTTACATTACTAGACCTTCCATTACTCCACCTTCCATTACTCTACCTTCCATTACTATACCTTCCATTACTCTACCTTCCATTACTATACGTTACATTACTTATACCTTCCATTACTCTACCTTCCATTACTATACCTTCCATTACTCTACCTTTCATTACAATACCTTCCATTACTCTACCTTCCATTACTATACCTTCCATTACTCTACCTTTCATTCCTATACCTTATATTACTATACCTTCATTACTATACCTTCTATTACTATACCTTCCATTACTATACCTTCCATTACTCTACCTTCCATTACTATACCTTCATTACTATACCTTCCATTACTATACCTTTCATTACTAAACCTTCCATTAATATACCTTCTACTACTATACCTTCATTACTATACCTTCCATTACTCTACCTTCCATTACTATACCTTCCATTACTCTACCTTCCATTCCTATACCTTCATTACTTTACCTTCCATTACTCTACCTTCCATTACTATACCTTCCATTGCTATACCTTCCAATTACTCTACCTTTCATTACTAAACCTTTTATTACTCTACCTTCCATTACTATACCTTCATTACTATACCTTCATTACTCTACCTTCCATTACTATACCTTTCATTGCTATACCTTCCATTACCCTACCTTCCATTACCTTCCATTACTCTACGTTCCATTACTATACGTTACATTACTATACCTTCCATTACTCTACCTTTCATTACTATACCTTTCATTACTCTACCTTCTATTACTCTACCTTCCATTACTCTACCTTCCATTACTATACCTTCGATTACTATATCTCATTACTCTACCTTCATTACTCTACCTTTCATTACTCTACCTTCCATTACAATACCTTCCATTACTCTACCTTTCATTACTATATCTTCCATTACTATACCTTTCATTACTATACCTTCATTACTATACCTTCATTACTCTATCTTCCATTACTCTACGTTCCATAACTATACGTTACATTACTAGACCTTCCATTACTCCACCTTCCATTACTCTACCTTCCATTACTCTACCTTCTATTACTATACCTTTCATTACTCTACCTTCCAGTACTATACCTTCCATTACTATACATTCCATTACTCTACCTTCCATTACTCCACCTTCCATTACTCTACGTTACATTACTATACCTTCCATTACTCCACCTTCCATTACTCTACCTTCGATTACTATACCTTCCATTAATATACCTTCCATTACTCTACCGTCCATTACTCTACGTTCCATTACTCTACCTTCCATTACTATACCTTCCATTACTCTACCTTCCATTACTCTACGTTCCATTACTATACCTTTCATTACTCTACCTTTTATTACTATACCTTTCATTATATTGATCCATTGATATACCTTCCATTGCTATACCTTTCATTGCTATACATTCCATTGCTATACCTTCCATGACTCTACCTTCCATTACTCTACCTACCATTACTCTACCTTCCATTATTTTACCTTCCATTACTTTACCTTCCATTACTTTACATTCAATTACTATACCTTCCATTACTCTACGTTCCATTACTCTACCTTTCATTACTATACCTTTATTACTCTACCTTCCATTACTCTACCTTCCATTACTATACCTTCCATTACTCTACCTTCCATTACTCTACCTTCATTACCCTACCTTTCATTACTATACCTTCATTACTCTACCTTTCATTACTCTACCTTCCATTACTATACCTTCCATTACAATACCTTCCATTACTCTACCTTCCATTACTATACCTTCCATTACTCTACCTTCCATTACTCTACCTTCCATTACTATACCTTCAATTACTATACCTTCATTACTCTTACTTTCATTACTCTACCTTCCATTATTATACGTTACATTACTATAGTTTCCATTACTATACCTTCCAATACTCTACCTTCCATTACTATACCTTCCATTACTATACCTTCCATTACTCTACCTTCCATTACTCTACGTTCCATTACTATACCTTCCATTACTCTACCTTCTATTACCTTCCATTACTCTACCTTCCATTACCATCGTTTACATTACTATACATTCCATTACTATACGTTACATTACTCTACCTTCCATTACTCTACCTTCCATTACTCTACCTTCCATAACTATACGTTACATTACTAGACCTTCCATTACTCCACCTTCCATTACTCTACCTTTCATTACTATACCTTCCATTACTATACCTTCCATTACTCTACTTTCCTTTACTCTACCTTCCATTACCTTCCATTACTCTACCTTCCATTACTATTGTTTACATTACTATACCTTCCATTACTATACGTTACATTACTCTACTTTCCATTACTCTACCTTCCATTACTCTACCTTCCATAACTATACGTTACATTACTAGACCTTCCATTACTCCACCTTCCATTACTCTACCTTCCATTACTATACCTTCCATTATTCTACCTTCCATTACTCTACCTTCCATTACTCTACCTTCCATTACTCTACCTTCCATTACTCTACTTTCCATTACTATACGTTACATTACTAGACCTTCCATTACTCCACCTTCCATTACTCTACCTTCCATTACTATACCTTCCATTACTCTACCTTCCATTACTATACGTTACATTACTTATACCTTCCATTACTCTACCTTCCATTACTATACCTTCCATTACTATACCTTCCATTAGTCTACCTTTCATTACTCTACCTTCTATTACTATACCTTCCATTACTCTACCTTCCAGTACTATACCTTCCATTACTATACATTCCATTACTCTACCTTCCATTACTCTACCTTCCATTACTATACCTTCCATTACTCTACGTTACATTACTATACCTTCCATTACTCCACCTTCCATTACTCTACCTTCGATTACTATACCTTCCATTACTCTACCGTCCATTACTCTACGTTCCATTACTCTACCTTCCATTACTCTACCTTCCATTACTCTACCTTCCATTACTCTACGTTCCATTACTATACCTTTCATTACTCTACCTTTTATTACTATACCTTTCATTATATTGATTCATTGATAT
>JAWPHD010021761.1:0-27238 GCA_037043455.1 Cyrtodaria siliqua
AATATATATGTGTAAGAACTGAATATATATGCGTAAGAACAAAATATATATGCCTCAGAACTGAATATATATGCGTAAGAACGGAATATATATGCGTAAGAATGGAATATGTATGTGTAAGAACTGAATATATATGTGTAAGAACTGAATATATATGCCTAAGAACTGAATATATATGCGTAAGGACGGAATATATATGCGTAAGAACGGAATATATATGCGTAAGAACGGAATATGTATGCGTAAGAACTGAATATATATGCGTAAGAACGGAATATATATGCGTAAGAACGGAATATATATGCGTAAGAACGGAATATATATGTGTAAGAACTGAATATATATGCGTAAGAATGGAATATATATGTGTAAGAACTGAATATATATGTGTAAGGACTGAATATATATGTGTAAGAACTGAATATATATGCGTAAGAACGGAATATATATGCGTAAGAACGGAATATATATGCGTAAGAACGGAATATATATGCGTAAGAACGGAATATATATGCGTAAGAACGGAATATATATGCGTAAGAACTGAATATATATGTGTAAGAACTGAATATAATATGTGTAAGAACTGAATATATATGTGTAAGAACTGAATATATATGTGTAAAAAAGGAATATATATGCGTAAGAACGGAATATATATGCGTAAGAACCGAATATATATGCGTAAGAACGGAATATATATGTGTAAGTACTGAATATATATGTGTAAGAACTGAATATATATGTGTAAGAACTGAATATATATGTGTAAGTACTGAATATATATGCGTAAGAACGGTATATATGTGTAAGAACTGAATATATATGTGTAAGAACTGAATATATATGCGTTAGAACTGAAACTATATGTGTATGAACTGAATATATATGTGTAAGAACTGAATATATATGTGTAAGAACTGAATATATATGTGTAAGAACTGAATATATACGTGTAAGAACTGAATATATATGTGTAAGAACTGAATATATATGCGTAATAACGGAATATATATGCCTAAGAACTGAATATATATGCGTAAGAACGGAATATATATGCGTAAGAATGGAATATGTATGTGTAAGAACTGAATATATATGTGTAAGAACTGAATATATATGTGTAAGAACTGAATATATATGCGTAAGAACGGAATATATAAGTGTAAGAACTGAATATATATGTGTAAGAACTGAATATATATGTGTAAGAACTGAATATATATGTGTAAGAGCTGAATATATATGCGTAAGAACTGAATATATATGTTTAAGAACAGAATATATATGCGTAAGAACTGAGTATATATGTGTAAGAACTGAATATATATGCGTAAGAATTGAATATATATGTGTAAGAACTGAATATATATTTGTAAGAACTGAATATATATGTGTAAGAACTGAATATATATGTGTAAGAACTGAATATATATGTATAAGAACTGAATATATATGTGTAAGAACTGAATATATGTGTAAGAAAGGAATATATATGTGTAAGAACTGAATATATATGCATAAGAACTGAATATATATGCCTAAGAACTGAATATATATGCGTAAGGACGGAATATAAAATGCGTAAGAACGGAATATATATGCATAAGAACGGAATATATATGCGTAAGAACTGAATATATATGTGTAAGAACTGAATATATATGTGTAAGAACGGAATATATATGCGTAAGAACGGAATATATATGCGTAATAACGGAAAATATATGCGGCGTAAGAACGGAGTATATATGTGTAAAAACTGAATATATATGCGTAAGAACGGAATATATATGCCTAAGAACTGAAAATATATGCATAAGAACGGAATATATATGCGTAAGAACTGAGTATATATGTGTAAAAACTGAATATATATGCGTAAGAACTGAATATATATGTGTAAGAACTGAATAAATATGCGTAAGAACTGAATATATGCGTAAGAACTGAATATATATGAGTAAGAACGGAATATATATTTGTAAGAACTGAATATGTATGTGTAAGAACTGATTATATAGGTGTAAGAACTGAATATATATGTGTAAGAACTGAATATATATGTGTAAGATCTGAATATATATGCATAAGAACGGAATATATATGCCTAAGAACTGAATATATATGCGTAAGAACGGAATATATATACGCAAGAACGGAATATATATGCGTAAGAACGGAATATATATGCGTAAGAACTGAATATATATGTGTAAGAACTGAATATATATATGTGTAAGAACTGAATATATATGTGTAAGAACTGAATATACATGTGTAAGAACTGAATATATATGTGTAAGAACTGAATATATATGAGTAAGAACTGAATATATATGCGTAAGAACGGAATATATATGCGTAAGAAAGGAATATATATGCGTAAGAACGGAATATATATGCGTAAGAACGGAATATATATGCGTAAGAACGGTATATATATATGTGTAAGAACTGAATATATATGCGTAAGAATGGAATATATATGTGTAAGAACTGAATATATATGTGTAACTGAATATATATGTGTAAGAACGGAATATATATGCGTAATAACGGAAAATATATGCGTAAGAACGGAGTATATATGTGTAAAAACTGAATATATATGCGTAAGAACGGAATATATATGCCTAAGAACTGAAAATATATGCGTAAGAACGGAATATATATGCGTAAGAACTGAGTATATATGTGTAAAAACTGAATATATATGCGTAAGAACTGAATATATATGTGTAAGAACTGAATAAATATGCGTAAGAACAGAATATATGCGTAAGAACTGAATATATATGAGTAAGAACGGAATATATATTTGTAAGAACTGAATATGTATGTGTAAGAACTGATTATATAGGTGTAAGAACTGAATATATATGTGTAAGAACTGAATATATATGTGTAAGATCTGAATATATATGCATAAGAACGGAATATATATGCCTAAGAACTGAATATATATGCGTAAGAACGGAATATATATGCGCAAGAACGGAATATATATGCGTAAGAACGGAATATATATGCGTAAGAACTGAATATATATGTGTAAGAACTGAATATATATATGTGTAAGAACTGAATATATATGTGTAAGAACTGAATATACATGTGTAAGAACTGAATATATATGTGTAAGAACTGAATATATATGAGTAAGAACTGAATATATATGCGTAAGAACGGAATATATATGCGTAAGAACGGAATATATATGCGTAAGAACGGAATATATATGCGTAAGAACGGAATATATATGCGTAAGAACGGTATATATATATGTGTAAGAACTGAATATATATGCGTAAGAATGGAATATATATGTGTAAGAACTGAATATATATGTGTAAGAACTGAATATATATGTGTAAGAACTGAATATATATGCGTAAGAACGGAATATATATGCGTAAGAATGGAATATATATGCCTAAGAACGGAATATATATGCGTAAGAACGGAATATATATGTGTAAGAACTGAATACATATATGTAAGAACGGAATATATTTGCGTAAGAATGGATTATATATGTGTAAGAACTGAATATATATGCGTAAGAACGGAATATATATGCGTAAGAACGGAATATATATGCGTAAGAACGGAATATATATGCGTAAGAACGGAATATATATGCGTAAGAACGGAATATATATGTGTAAGAACTGAATATATATGCGTAAGAATGGAATATATATGTGTAAGAACTGAATATATATGTGTAAGGACTGAATATATATGTGTAAGAACTGAATATATATGTGTAAGAACTGAATATATATGCGTAAGAACGGAATATATATGCGTAAGAACGGAATATATATGCGTAAGAACGGAATATATATGCGTAAGAACGGAATATATATGTGTATGAACTGAATATATGTGTGAAAAAAAGGAATATATATGCGTAAGAATGGATTATATATGTGTTAGAACTGAATATATATGTGTAAGAACTGAATATATATGTGTAAGAACTGAATATATATGTCTGAGAACTGAATATATATGCGTGAGAACGGAATATATATGCGTAAGAACGGAATATATATGCGTAAGAACGGAATATATATGCGTAAGAATGGAATATATATGTGTAAGAAATGAATATATATGTGTAAGAACTGAATATATGTGTGAAAGAAAGGAATATAAATGCGTAAGAATGGATTATATATGTGTTAGAACTGAATATATATGTGTAAGAACTGAATATATATGTGTAAGAACTGAATATATATGTGTAAGAACTGAATATATATGCGTAAGAACGGAATATATATGCGTAATAACGGAATATATATGCGTAAGAACGGAATATATATGCGTAAGAACGGAATATTTATGCGTAAGAACGGAATATATATGTGTAAGAACTGAATATATATGTGTAAGAACTGAATATATATGTGCAAGAACTGAATATATATGTGTAATAACTGAATATATATGCTTAAGAACGGAATATATATCTGTAAGAACTGATATATGTGTAAGAACGGAATATATATGCGTAAGAATGGAATATATATGTGTAAGAACTGAATATATATGTGTAAGAACTGAATATATATGTGTAAGAAACTGAATATATATGCGTAAGAACGGAATATATATGTGTAAGAACTGAATATATATGTGTAAGAACTGAATATATATGTGTAAGAACTAAATATATGTGTAAGAACTGAATATATATGCGTAAGATCGAATATATATGCGTAAGAACGGAATATATATGCGTTAGAACTGAATATATATGTGTAAGAACTGAATATATATGTGTAAGAACTGAATATATATGTGTAAGAACTGAATATATATGCGTAAGAACTGAATTATGTGTAAGAACTGAATATATATGCGTAAGAACGGAATATGTATGCCTAAGAACTGAATATATATGTGTCAGAACGGAATATATATTCGTAAGAACGGAATATATATGAGTAAGAACGGAATATATATGTGTAAGAACTTAATATATATGTGTAAGAACTGAATATATATGTGTAAGAACTATATATATATGCGTAAGAACGGAATATATATGCGTAAGAACGAATATATATGTGTAAGAACTGAATATATATGCATAAGAACGGAATATATATGTCTAAGAACTGAATATATATGCGTAAGAACGGAATATATATGCGTAAGAACGGAATATATATGCGAAAGAACGGAATATATATGCGTAAGAACTGAATATATATGTGTAAGAACTGAATATATATGTGTAATAACTGACTATTTATGTGTTAAATCTGAATATATATGTGTAAGTACTGAATATATATGTTGTAAGAACTTAATATATATGTGTAGAAACTGAATATATATGTGTAAGAACTATATATATATGCGTAAGAGGAAAAGCGGAATATATATGCGTAAGAACTGAATATATGTGTAAGAACTGAATATATATGTGTAAGAACTGAATCTATATGTGTAAGAAGTGAATATATATGTGTAAGAACTGAATATATATGTGTAAGAACTGAATATATATGAGTAAGAACTGAATATATATGCGTAAGAACGGAATATATATGTGTAAGAACTGAATATATATGCATAAGAACGGAATATATATATCTAAGAACTGAATATATATGCGTAAGAACGGAATATATATGCGTAAGAACGGAATATATATGCGAAAGAACGGAATATATATGCGTAAGAACTGAATATATATGTGTAAGTACTGAATATATATGTGTAAGAACTGAATATACATGTGTAAGAACTGAATATATATGCGTAAGATCGGAATATATATGCGTAAAAACGGAATATATATGCGTAAGAACTGAATATATATGTGTAAGAACAGAATATATATGCGTAAAAACTGAATATATATGTGTAAGAACTGTATATATATGCATAAGAACTGAATATATGCGTAAGAACTGATATATATGCGTAAGAACGGAATATATATTTGTAAGAAAGGAATATATATGCGTAAGAACTGAGTATATATGTGTAAGAACTGAATATATATGCGTAAGAACTGAATATATATGCGTAAGAACGGAATATATATGCGTAAGAACGGAATATATATGCGTAAGAACTGAATATACATGTGTAAGAACTGAATATATATGTGTAAGAACTGAATATATAGTGTAGAACTGAATATATATGTGTAAGAACTGAATATATATGTGTAAGAACTGAATATATATGTGTAAGAACTGAATATATATGCGTAAGAACGGAAAATATATGTGTAAGAACTGAATATATATGTGTAAGAACTGAATATATATCTGTAAGAACAAAATATATGTGTAAGAACTGAATATATATGCGTAAGATCGGAATATATATGCGTAAGAACGGAATATATATGCGTTAGAACTGAATATATATGTGTAAGAACTGAATAATATATGTGTAAAAACTGAATATATATGTGTAAGAACTGAATATGTATGCGTAAGAACTGAATTTATGTGTAAGAACTGAATATGTATGCGTAAGAACGGAATATATATTTGTAAGAACTGAATATATATGTGTAAGAACTGAATATATATGCGTAAGAACGGAATATATATGCCTAAGAACTGAATATATATGTGTCAGAACGGAATATATATGCGTAACAACGGAATATATATGAGTAAGAACGGAATATATATGTGTAAGAACTTATAATATATGTGTAAGAACTGAATATATATGTGTAGGAACTATATATATATGCGTAAGAACGGAATATATATGCGTAAGAACTGAATATATGTGTAAGAACTGAATATATATGTGTAAGAACTGAATCTATATGTGTAAGAAGTGAATATATATGTGTAAGAACTGAATATATATGTGTAAGAACTGAATATATTTGAGTAAGAACTGAATATATATGCGTAAGAACGGAATATATATGTGTAAGAACTGAATATATATGCATAAGAACGGAATATATATGTCTAAGAACTGAATATATATGCGTAAGAACGGAATATATATGCGTAAGAACGGAATATATATGCGAAAGAAACGGAATATATATGCGTAAGAACTGAATATATATGTGTAAGAACTGAATATATATGTGTAATAACTGACTATTTATGTGTTAAATCTGAATATATATGTGTAAGTACTGAATATATATGTGTAAGAACTTAATATATATGTGTAAGAACTGAATATAAATGTGTAAGAACTATATATATATGCGTAAGAACGGAATATATATTGCGTAAGAACTGAATATATGTGTAAGAACTGAATATATATGTGTAAGAACTGAATCTATATGTGTAAGAAGTGAATATATATGTGTAAGAACTGAATATATATGTGTAAGAACTGAATATATATGAGTAAGAACTGAATATATATGCGTAAGAACGGAATATATATGTGTAAGAACTGAATATATATGCATAAGAACGGAATATATATGTCTAAGAACTGAATATATATGCGTAAGAACGGAATATATATGCGTAAGAACGGAATATATAATGCGAAACAACGAATATATATGCGTAAGACCTGAATATATATGTGTAAGAACTGAATATATATGTGTAATAACTGACTATTTATGTGTTAAATCTGAATATATATGTGTAAGTACTGAATATATATGTGTAAGACTGAATATACATGTGTAAGAACTGAATATATATGCGTCAGATCGGAATATATATGCGTAAAAACGGAATATATATGCGTAAGAACTGAATATATATGTGTAAGAACAGAATATATATGCGTAAAAACTGAATATATATGTGTAAGAACTGAATATATATGCATAAGAACTGAATATATGCGTAAGAACTGAATATATATGCGTAAGAACGGAATATATATTTGTAAGAAAGGAATATATATGCGTAAGAACTGAGTATATATGTGTAAGAACTGAATATATATGCGTAAGAACTGAATATATATGCGTAAGAACGGAATATATATGCGTAAGAACGGAATATATATGCGTAAGAACTGAATATACATGTGTAAGAACTGAATATATATGTGTAAGAACTGAATATATATGTGTAAGAACTGAATATATATGTGTAAGAACTGAATATACATGTGTAAGAACTGAATATATATGTGTAAGAACTGAATATATATGAGTAAGAACTGAATATATATGCGTAAGAACGGAATATATATGTGTAAGACCTGAATATATATGTGTAAGAACTGAATATATATGCGTAAGAAATGAATATATGCGTAAGAACTGAATATATATGTGTAAGAACGGAATATATATGTGTAAGAACTAAATATATATGCGTAAGAACGGAATGTATATAAGTAAGAACTGAATATATATGTGTAAGAACTGAATATATATGCGTACGAACTGAATTTATGTGTAAGAACTGAATATATATGCGTAAGAACGGAATATATATTTGTAAGAACTGAATATATATGTGTAAGAACTGAATATATATGCGTAAGAACGGAATATATATGCCTAAGAACTGAATATATATGTGTCAGAACGGAATATATATGCGTAACAACGGAATATATATGAGTAAGAACGGAATATATATGTGTAAGAACTTAATATATATGTGTAAGAACTGAATATATATGTGTAAGAACTATATATATATGCGTAAGAACGGAATATATATGCGTAAGAACTGAATATATGTGTAAGAACTGAATATATATGTGTAAGAACTGAATCTATATGTGTAAGAAGTGAATATATATGTGTAAGAACTGAATATATATGTGTAAGAACTGAATATATATGAGTAAGAACTGAATATATATGCGTAAGAACGGAATATATATGTGTAAGAACTGAATATATATATATAAGAACGGAATATATATGTCTAAGAACTGAATATATATGCGTAAGAACGGAATATATATGCGGAAGAACGGAATATATATGCGAAAGAACGGAATATATATGCGTAAGAACTGAATATATATGTGTAAGAACTGAATATATATGTGTAATAACTGACTATTTATGTGTTAAATCTGAATATATATGTGTAAGTACTGAATATATATGTGTAAGAACTTAATATATATGTGTAAGAACTGAATATATATGTGTAAGAACTATATATATATGCGTAAGAACGGAATATATATGCGTAAGAACTGAATATATGTGTAAGAACTGAATATATATGTGTAAGAACTGAATCTATATGTGTAAGAAGTGAATATATATGTGTAAGAACTGAATATATATGTGTAAGAACTGAATATATATGAGTAAGAACTGAATATATATGCGTAAGAACGGAATATATATGTGTAAGAACTGAATATATATGCATAAGAACGGAATATATATGTCTAAGAACTGAATATATATGCGTAAGAACGGAATATATATGCGTAAGAACGGTATATATATGCGAAAGAACGGAATATATATGCGTAAGACCTGAATATATATGTGTAAGAACTGAATATATATGTGTAATAACTGACTATTTATGTGTTAAATCTGAATATATATGTGTAAGTACTGAATATATATGTGTAAGAACTGAATATACATGTGTAAGAACTGAATATATATGCGTAAGATCGGAATATATATGCGTAAAAACGGAATATATATGCGTAAGAACTGAATATATATGTGTAAGAACAGAATATATATGCGTAAAAACTGAATATATATGTGTAAGAACTGAATATATATGCATAAGAACTGAATATATGCGTAAGAACTGAATATATATGCGTAAGAACGGAATATATATTTGTAAGAAAGGAATATATATGCGTAAGAACTGAGTATATATGTGTAAGAACTGAATATATATGCGTAAGAACTGAATATATATGCGTAAGAACGGAATATATATGCGTAAGAACGGAATATATATGCGTAAGAACTGAATATACATGTGTAAGAACTGAATATATATGTGTAAGAACTGAATATATATGTGTAAGAACTGAATATATATGTGTAAGAACTGAATATACATGTGTAAGAACTGAATATATATGTGTAAGAACTGAATATATATGAGTAAGAACTGAATATATATGCGTAAGAACGGAATATATATGTGTAAGACCTGAATATATATGTGTAAGAACTGAATATTTATGCGTAAGAAATGAATATATGCGTAAGAACTGAATATATATGTGTAAGAACGGAATATATATGTGTAAGAACTAAATATATATGCGTAAGAACGGAATGTATATATGTAAGAACTGAATATATATGTGTAAGAACTGAATATATATGCGTACGAACTGAATATATGCGTAAGAACTGAATATATATGCGTAGGAACGGAAAATATATTTGTAAGAACTGAATATATATGTGTAAGAACTGAATATATATGTGTAAGAACTGAATATATATGTGTAAGAACTGAACATATATGTGTAAGAACTGAATATATATGTGTAAGGACGGAATATATATTTGTAACAACTGAATATATATGCATAAGAACGGAATATATATGCCTAAGAACTGAATATATATGCGTAAGAACGGAATATATATGCGTAAGAACGGAATATATATGCGTAAGAACGGAATATATATGCGTAAGAACTGAATATATATGTGTAAGAACTGAATATATATGTGTAAGGACTGAATATATATGTGTAAGAACAGAATATATATGTGAAAGAATTGAATATATATGCGTAAGAACGGAATATATATGTGTAAGAACTGAATATATATGTGAAAGAACTGAATATATATGTGTAATAACTGAATATATATGTGTAAGAACTGAATATATATGTGTAAGAACTGAATATATATGCGTAAGAACTGAATATATATGTGTAAGAATTGAATATATTTGTGTAAGAACTGAATATATATGTGTAAGAACTGAATATATATGTGTAAGAGCTGAATATATATGCGTTAGAACTAAATATATATGTGTAAGAACGGAATATATATGCGTAAGAACTGAGTATATATGTGTAAGAACTGAATATATATGCGTAAGAACTGAATATATATGTGTAAGAACTGAATATATATGCGTAAGAACTGAATATATGCGTAAGAACTGAATATATATGCGTAAGAACGGAATATATATTTGTAAGAACTGAATATATATGTGTAAGAATTGAATATATATGTTTAAGAACTGAATATATATATGTGTAAGAACGGAATATATATGCGTAAGAACGGAATATATATGCGTAAGAATTGAATATACATGTGTAAGAACTGAATATATATGAGTAAGAACTGAATATATGCGTAAGAACTGAATATATATGCGTAAGAACGGAATATATATTTGTAAGAACTGAATATATATGTGTAAGAATTGAATATATATGTTTAAGAACTGAATATATATATGTGTAAGAACGGAATATATATGCGTAAGAACGGAATATATATGCGTAAGAACTGAATATACATGTGTAAGAACTAAATATATGTGTAAGAACTGAATATATATGCGTAAGATCGGAATATATATGCGTAAGAACGGAATATATATGCGTTAGAACTGAATATATATGTGTAAGAACTGAATATATATGTGTAAGAACTGAATATATATGTGTAAGAACTGAATATATATGCGTAAGAACTGAATTTATGTGTAAGAACTGAATATATATGCGTAAGAACGGAATATATATTTGTAAGAACTGAATATATATGTGTAAGAACTGAATATATATGCGTAAGAACGGAATATATATGCCTAAGAACTGAATATATATGTGTCAGAACGGAATATATATGCGTAAGAACGGAATATATATGAGTAAGAACGGAATATATATGTGTAAGAACTGAATATATATGTGTAAGAACTGAATATATATGTGTAAGAACTATATATATATGTGTAAGAACTGAATATATATGTGTAAGAACTATATATATATGCGTAAGAACGGAATATATATGCCTAAGAACTGAATATATGTGTAAGAACTGAATATATATGTGTAAGAACTGAATCTATATGTGTAAGAAGTGAATATATATGTGTAAGAACTGAATATATATGAGTAAGAACTGAATATATATGCGTAAGAACGGAATATATATGTGTAAGAACTGAATATATATGCATAAGAACGGAATATATATGTCTATGAACTGAATATATATGCGTAAGAACGGAATATATATGCGTAAGAACGGAATATATATGCGTAAGAACGGAATATATATGCGTAAGAACTGAATATATATGTGTAAGAACTGAATATATATGTGTAATAACTGACTATTTATGTGTTAAATCTGAATATATATGTGTAAGTACTGAATATATATGTGTAAGAACTGAATATACATGTGTAAGAACTGAATATATATGCGTAAGAACAGAATATATATGCGTAAAAACTGAATATATATGTGTAAGAACTGAATATATATGCATAAGAACTGAATATATGCGTAAGAACTGAATATATATGCGTAAGAACGGAATATATATTTGTAAGAAAGGAATATATATGCGTAAGAACTGAGTATATATGTGTAAGAACTGAATTTATTGTATACTTTCATATTGTCCCGTTTAGTTTGCATTGAGCTAAGCGGGCAATATTCTACGATATTGCACGCATTGATATTGCACGGGAACTTTTGCTCGTGCTTGCTAAGAGCCGCGAAATAGAAATAAGAAACTACTTTCAAATAAAAATAACGGAATCCTTTCTATAGTGTCAACAACAAAATTCGAGTTTTTTTTCAACCTTTTATTGCAAAAATTGATAAAATAATTCAAATGGTCACTCACCCACTGTTTTTAACGTTATCTAATGGTAAACAAACTTCAGAAAATCGCTTGTTGTTTTTAATGACGTCATCCGACGTAGACGTCGTTTTCGCGCAAAATAATCATCCACACAAAATGAAACTGAATAGCAAGATAGGAATTCCATCAAAAGCTATAAAAATAACACAAATGCAATGAAATGTAATAGTCATACAATTAACATTGATCAAAAAACAATATGAAAGTATACAATAAAAAGGTTATTGCATTTGTATGGCTAAATATTACTTGGAACTCGTTGTTTTGGCGCAGGACGACTCGCAAGCTCGTCGTCCTTTGCCAAAACAACTCGTTCCAAGTAATATTTAGCCATACAAATGCAATAACCTATAATATATGCGTAAGAACTGAATTTATATGCGTAAGAACGGAATATATATTCTTAAGAACGGAATATATATGCGTAAGAACTGAATATATATGTGTAAGAACTGAATATATATGTGTAAGAACTGAATATATATGTGTAAGAACTGAATATATATGTGTAAGAACTGAATATACATGTGTAAGAACTGAATATATATGTGTAAGAACTGAATATATATGAGTAAGAACTGAATATATATGCGTAAGAACGGAATATATATGTGTAAGAACTGAATATATATGTGTAAGAACTGAATATATATGCGTAAGAAATGAATATATGCGTAAGAACTGAATATATATGTGTAAGAACGGAATATATATGTGTAAGAACTGAATATATATGCGTAAGAACGGAATGTATATATGTAAGAACTGAATATATATGTGTAAGAACTGAATATATATGCGTACGAACTGAATATATGCGTAAGAACTGAATATATATGCATAGGAACGGAAAATATATTTGTAAGAACTGAATATATATGTGTAAGAACTGAATATATATGTGTAAGAACTGAATATATATGTGTAAGAACTGAACATATATGTGTAAGAACTGAATATATATGTGTAAGGACGGAATATATATGTGTAAGAACTGAATATATATGCATAAGAACGGAATATATATGCCTAAGAACTGAATATATATGCGTAAGAACGGAATATATATGCGTAAGAACGGAATATATATGCGTAAGAACGGAATATATATGCGTAAGAACTGAATATATATGTGTAAGAACTGAATATATATGTGTAAGGACTGAATATATATGTGTAAGAATTGAATATATATGTGAAAGAATTGAATATATATGCGTAAGAACGGAATATATATGTGTAAGAACTGAATATATATGTGAGAGAACTGAATATATATGTGTAATAACTGAATATATATGTGTAAGAACTGAATATATATGTGTAAGAACTGAATATATATGCGTAAGAACTGAATATATATGTGTAAGAACTGAATATATTTGTGTAAGAACTGAATATATATGTGTAAGAACTGAATATATGTGTAAGAGCTGAATATATAAGAGTAAGAACTAAATATATATGTGTAAGAACGGAATATATATGTGTAAGAACTGAGTATATATGTGTAAGAACTGAATATATATGCGTAAGAACTGAATATATATGTGTAAGAACTGAATATATATGCGTAAGAACTGAATATATGCGTAAGAACTGAATATATATGCGTAAGAACGGAATATATATTTGTAAGAACTGAATATATATGTGTAAGAATTGAATATATATGTTTAAGAACTGAATATATATATGTGTAAGAACGGAATATATATGCGTAAGAACGGAATATATATGCGTAAGAACTGAATATACATGTGTAAGAACTGAATATATATGTGTAATAACTGAATATATATGTGTAAGAACTGAACATATATGTGTAAGAACTGAATATATATGTGTAAGAACTGAATATATATGTGTAAGAGCTGAATATATATGCGTAAGAACTGAAAATATATGTGTAAGAAATGAATATATATGTGTAAGGACTGAATATATATGCGTAAGAACGGAATATATATGTGTAAGAACTGAATATATACGTGTAAGAACTGAATATATATGTGTAAGAACTGAGTATAATTATATGTGTAAGAGCTGAATATATATGCGTAAGATCTGAATATATATGTGTATGAACGGAATATATATGTGTAAGAACTGAATATATATGTGTAAGAACTGAATATATATGTGTAAGAACGGAATATATATGTGTAAGAACTGAATATATATGCATAAGAACGGAATATATATGCGTAAGAACGGAATATATATGTGTAAGAACTGAATATGTATGTGTAAGAACTGAATATATATGCGTAAGAACGGAATATATATGTGTAAGAACTGAATATATATGTGTAAGAACTGAATATATATGTGTAAGAACTAAATATATGTGTAAGAACTGAATATATATGCGTAAGATCGGAATATATATGCGTAAGAACGGAATATATATGCATAAGAACGGAATATATATGCGTAAGAACGGAGTATATTTGTGTAAGAACTGAATATATATGCGTAAGAACTGAATAAATATGTGTAAGAACTGAATATATATGTGTAAGAACTGAATATATATGTGTAAGAACTGAATATATATGTGTAAGAACGGAATATATATGTGTAAGAACTGAATATATATGCATAAGAACGGAATATATATGCGTAAGAACGGAATATATATGTGTAAGAACTGAATATGTATGTGTAAGAACTGAATATATATGCGTAAGAACGGAATATATATGTGTAAGAACTGAATATATATGTGTAAGAACTGAATATATATGTGTAAGAACTAAATATATGTGTAAGAACTGAATATATATGCGTAAGATCGGAATATATATGCGTAAGAACGGAATATATATGCGTTAGAACTGAATATATATGTGTAAGAACTGAATATATATGTGTAAGAACTGAATATATATGTGTAAGAACTGAATATATATGCGTAAGAACTGAATTTATGTGTAAGAACTGAATATATATGCGTAAGAACGGAATATATATTTGTAAGAACTGAATATATATGTGTAAGAACTGAATATATATGCGTAAGAACGGAATATATATGCCTAAGAACTGAATATATATGTGTCAGAACGGAATATATATGCGTAAGAACGGAATATATATGAGTAAGAACGGAATATATATGTGTAAGAACTGAATATATATGTGTAAGAACTGAATATATATGTGTAAGAACTTAATATATATGTGTAGGAACTGAATATATATGTGTAAGAACTATATATATATGTTTAAGAACGGAATATATATGCGTAAGAACTGAATATATGTGTAAGAACTGAATATATATGTGTAAGAACTGAATCTATATGTGTAAGAAGTGAATATATATGTGTAAGAACTGAATATATATGTGTAAGAACTGAATATATATGAGTAAGAACTGAATATATATGCGTAAGAACGGAATATATATGTGTAAGAACTGAATATATATGCATAAGAACGGAATATATATGTCTAAGAACTGAATATATATGCGTAAGAACGGAATATATATGCGTAAGAACGGAATATATATGCGTAAGAACGGAATATATATGCGTAAGAACTGAATATATATGTGTAAGAACTGAATATATATGTGTAATAACTGACTATTTATGTGTTAAATCTGAATATATATGTGTAAGTACTGAATATATATGTGTAAGAACTGAATATACATGTGTAAGAACTGAATATATATGCGTAAGATCGGAATATATATGCGTAAAAACGGAATATATATGCGTAAGAACTGAATATATATGTGTAAGAACAGAATATATATGCGTAAAAACTGAATATATATGTGTAAGAACTGAATATATATGCATAAGAACTGAATATATGCGTAAGAACTGAATATATATGCGTAAGAACGGAATATATATTTGTAAGAAAGGAATATATATGCGTAAGAACTGAGTATATATGTGTAAGAACTGAATATATATGCGTAAGAACTGAATTTATATGCGTAAGAACGGAATATATATGCGTAAGAACGGAATATATATGCGTAAGAACTGAATATATATGTGTAAGAACTGAATATATATGTGTAAGAACTGAATATATATGTGTAAGAACTGAATATATATGTTTAAGAACTGAATATACATGTGTAATAACTGAATATATATGTGTAAGAACTGAATATATATGAGTAAGAACTGAATATATATGCGTAAGAACGGAATATATATGTGTAAGAACTGAATATATATGTGTAAGAACTGAATATATATGCGTAAGAAATGAATATATGCGTAAGAACTGAATATATATGTGTAATAACGGAATATATATGTGTAAGAACTAAATATATATGCGTAAGAACGGAATGTATATATGTAAGAACTGAATATATATGTGTAAGAACTGAATATATATGCGTACGAACTGAATATATGCGTAAGAACTGAATATATATGCGTAGGAACGGAAAATATATTTGTAAGAACTAAATATATATGTGTAAGAACGGAATATATATGTGTAAGAACTGAGTATATATGTGTAAGAACTGAATATATATGCGTAAGAACTGAATATATATGTGTAAGAACTGAATATATATGCGTAAGAACTGAATATATGCGTAAGAACTGAATATATATGCATAAGAACGGAATATATATTTGTAAGAACTGAATATATATGTGTAAGAATTGAATATATATGTTTAAGAACTGAATATATATATGTGTAAGAACGGAATATATATGCGTAAGAACGGAATATATATGCGTAAGAACTGAATATACATGTGTAAGAACTGAATATATATGTGTAATAACTGAATATATATGTGTAAGAACTGAATATATATGTGTAAGAACTGAATATATATGTGTAAGAACTGAATATATATGTGTAAGAGCTGAATATATATGCGTAAGAACTGAAAATATATGTGTAAGAAATGAATATATATGTGTAAGGACTGAATATATATGCGTAAGAACGGAATATATATGTGTAAGAACTGAATATATACGTGTAAGAACTGAATATATATGTGTAAGAACTGAGTATAATTATATGTGTAGGAGCTGAATATATATGCGTAAGATCTGAATATATATGTGTATGAACGGAATATATATGTGTAAGAACTGAATATATATGTGTAAGAACTGAATATATATGTGTAAGAACGGAATATATATGTGTAAGAACTGAATATATATGCATAAGAACGGAATATATATGCGTAAGAACGGAATATATATGTGTAAGAACTGAATATGTATGTGTAAGAACTGAATATATATGCGTAAGAACGGAATATATATGTGTAAGAACTGAATATATAAGTGTAAGAACTGAATATATATGTGTAAGAACTAAATATATGTGTAAGAACTGAATATATATGCGTAAGATCGGAATATATATGCGTAAGAACGGAATATATATGCATAAGAACGGAATATATATGCGTAAGAACGGAGTATATTTGTGTAAGAACTGAATATATATGCGTAAGAACTGAATAAATATGTGTAAGAACTGAATATATATGTGTAAGAACTGAATATATATGTGTAAGAACTGAATATATATGTGTAAGAACGGAATATATATGTGTAAGAACTGAATATATATGCATAAGAACGGAATATATATGCGTAAGAACGGAATATATATGTGTAAGAACTGAATATGTATGTGTAAGAACTGAATATATATGCGTAAGAACGGAATATATATGTGTAAGAACTGAATATATATGTGTAAGAACTGAATATATATGTGTAAGAACTAAATATATGTGTAAGAACTGAATATATATGCGTAAGATCGGAATATATATGCGTAAGAACGGAATATATATGCGTTAGAACTGAATATATATGTGTAAGAACTGAATATATATGTGTAAGAACTGAATATATATGTGTAAGAACTGAATATATATGCGTAAGAACTGAATTTATGTGTAAGAACTGAATATATATGCGTAAGAACGGAATATATATTTGTAAGAACTGAATATATATGTGTAAGAACTGAATATATATGCGTAAGAACGGAATATATATGCCTAAGAACTGAATATATATGTGTCAGAACGGAATATATATGCGTAAGAAAGGAATATATATGAGTAAGAACGGAATATATATGTGTAAGAACTGAATATATATGTGTAAGAACTGAATATATATGTGTAAGAACTTAATATATATGTGTAAGAACTGAATATATATGTGTAAGAACTATATATATATGTTTAAGAACGGAATATATATGCGTAAGAACTGAATATATGTGTAAGAACTGAATATATATGTGTAAGAACTGAATCTATATGTGTAAGAAGTGAATATATATGTGTAAGAACTGAATATATATGTGTAAGAACTGAATATATATGAGTAAGAACTGAATATATATGCGTAAGAACGGAATATATATGTGTAAGAACTGAATATATATGCGTAAGAACGGAATATATATGCGTAAGAACTGAATATATATGTGTAAGAACTGAATATATATGTGTAATAACTGACTATTTATGTGTTAAATCTGAATATATATGTGTAAGTACTGAATATATATGTGTAAGAACTGAATATACATGTGTAAGAACTGAATATATATGCGTAAGATCGGAATATATATGCGTAAAAACGGAATATATATGCGTAAGAACTGAATATATATGTGTAAGAACAGAATATATATGCGTAAAAACTGAATATATATGTGTAAGAACTGAATATATATGCATAAGAACTGAATATATGCGTAAGAACTGAATATATATGCGTAAGAACGGAATATATATTTGTAAGAAAGGAATATATATGCGTAAGAACTGAGTATATATGTGTAAGAACTGAATATATATGCGTAAGAACTGAATTTATATGCGTAAGAACGGAATATATATGCGTAAGAACGGAATATATATGCGTAAGAACTGAATATATATGTGTAAGAACTGAATATATATGTGTAAGAACTGAATATATATGTGTAAGAACTGAATATATATGTGTAAGAACTGAATATACATGTGTAAGAACTGAATATATATGTGTAAGAACTGAATATATATGAGTAAGAACTGAATATATATGCGTAAGAACGGAATATATATGTGTAAGAACTGAATATATATGTGTAAGAACTGAATATATATGCGTAAGAAATGAATATATGCGTAAGAACTGAATATATATGTGTAATAACGGAATATATATGTGTAAGAACTAAATATATATGCGTAAGAACGGAATGTATATATGTAAGAACTGAATATATATGTGTAAGAACTGAATATATATGCGTACGAACTGAATATATGCGTAAGAACTGAATATATATGCGTAGGAACGGAAAATATATTTGTAAGAACTGAATATATATGTGTAAGAACTGAATATATATGTGTAAGAACTGAATATATATGTGTAAGAACTGAACATATATGTGTAAGAACTGAATATATATGTGTAAGGACGGAACGGAATATATATGCCTAAAAACTGAATATATATGCGTAAGAACGGAATATTTATGCGTAAGAACGGAATATATATATGCGTAAGAACGGAATATATATTGCGTAAGAACTGAATATATATGTGTATAGAACTCAATAATATATGTGTAAGGACTGAATATATATGTGTAGGAACTGAATATATATGTGAAAAGACTTGAATATATATGCGTAAGAACGGAATATATATGTGTAAGAACTGAATATATATGTGAAAAGAACTGAATATATATGTGTAATTTAGACTGAATATATATGTGTAAGAACTGAATATATATGTGTAATAAACTAATTATATATGCGTAAGAACCTGAATATATATGTGTAAGAACTGAATATATTTGTGTAAGAACTGAATATATATGTGTAAGAACTGAATATATATGTGTAAGAGCTGAATATATATCTGTAAGAACTAAATATAATATGTGTAAGAACGGAATATATATGCGTAAGAACTGAGTATATATGTGTAAGAACTGAATATATATGCGTAAGAACTTGAATATATATTGTGTAAGAACTGAATATAAGCGTAAGAACTGAATATATGCGTAAGAACTGAAATATATATGCGTAAGAACTGAATATAATTGTAAGAACTGAATATATATGTTGTAAGAACTGAATATAATATGTGTAAGAACTTGAATATATATGTGTAAGAACTGGAATATATATTGCGTAAGAACGGAATATATATGCGTAAGAACTGAATATACTGTGTAAGAACTGAATATATATGCGTAAGAACTGAATATATGCGTAAGAACGGAATATTATATTTGTAAGAACTGAATATATATGTGTAAGAATTGAATATATATGTTTAAGAACTGAATATATATATGTGTAAGAACGGAATATATATCCGTAAGAACGGAATATATATGCGTAAGAATTGAATATACATGTATAAGAACTAAATATATGCTGTAGAGAACTGAATATATATGCGTAAGATCGGAATATATATGTGTACGAACGGAATATATATGCGTTAGAACTGAATATATATTGTGTAAGAACTGAATATATATGTGTAAGAACTGAATAATATATGTGTAAGAACTGAATATATATGGTAAGAACTGAATATTATGTGTAAGAACTGAATATATATGCGTAAGAACGGAGATATATATTTGTAAAGAAACTGAATATATATGTGTAAGAACTGAATATATATGCGTAAGAACGGAATATATATGCCTAAGAACTGAATATATATGTGTAAGAACGGAATATATAATGCGTAAGAACGGAATATATTATGAGTAGGAACGGAATATATATGTGTAAGAACTGAATATATATGTGTAAGAACTGAATATATGTGTAAGAACTTAATATATATGTGTAAGAACTGAATATATATGTGTAAGTAGAACTATATATATATATGCGTAAGAACGGAAAATATATGCGTAAGAACTGAATATATGTGTAAGAACTGAATATATATGTGTAAGAACTGAATCTATATGTGCTAAGAAGTGAATATATATGTGTAAAGAACTGAATATATATGTGTAAGAACTGAATATATATGAGTAAGAACTGAATATATATGCGTAAGAATGGAATATATATGTGTAAGAACTGAATATATATGCATAAGAACGGAATATATATTGTCTAAGAACTGAATATATATGCGTAAGAACGGAATATATATGCGTAAGAACTTGAATATATATGTGTAAGAACTGAATATATATGTGTAATAACTGAATATATATGTGTAAGAACTGAATATATATGTGTAAGTAACTGAACATATTATGTGTATGAACTGAATATATATGTGTAAGGACGGAATAATATATGTGTAAGAACTGAATATATATGCATAAGAACGGAATATATATGCCTAAAAACTGAATATATATGCGTAAGAACGGAATATTTAATGCGTAAGAACGGAATATATATGCGTAAGAACGGAATATATATGCGTAAGAACTTGAATATATATGTGTAAGAAACTCAATATATATGTGTAAGGACTGAATATATATGTGTAGGAACTGAATATATATGTGAAAGAATTGAATATATATGCGTAAGAACGGAATATATATGTGTAAGAACTGAATATATATGTGAAAGAACTGAATATATATGTGTAATAACTGAATATATATGTGTAAGAACTGAATATATATGTGTAATAACTAATTATATATGCGTAAGAACTGAATATATATGTGTAAGAACTGAATATATTTGTGTAAGAACTGAATATATATGTGTAAGAACTGAATATATATGTGTAAGAGCTGAATATATATCTGTAAGAACTAAATATATATGTGTAAGAACGGAATATATATGCCTTAGAACTGAGTATATATGTGTAAGAACTGAATATATATGCGTAAGAACTGAATATATATGTGTAAGAACTGAATATATATGCGTAAGAACTGAATATATGCGTAAGAACTGAATATATATGCGTAAGAACGGAATATATATTTGTAAGAACTGAATATATATGTGTAAGAATTGAATATATATGTTTAAGAACTGAATATATATATGTGTAAGAACGGAATATATATGCGTAAGAACGGAATATATATGCGTAAGAACTGAATATACATGTGTAAGAACTGAATATATATGCGTAAGAACGGAATATATATGTGTAAGAACTGAATATATATGTGTAAGAACTGAATATATATGTGTAAGAACTAAATATATGTGTAAGAACTGAATATATATGCGTAAGATCGGAATATATATGCGTAAGAACGGAATATATATGCGTTAGAACTGAATATATATGTGTAAGAACTGAATATATATGTGTAAGAACTGAATATATATGTGTAAGAACTGAATATATATGCGTAAGAACTGAATTTATGTGTAAGAACTGAATATATATGCTTAAGAACGGAATATATATTTGTAAGAACTGAATATATATGTGTAAGAACTGAATATATATGCGTAAGAACGGAATATATATGCCTAAGAACTGAATATATATGTGTCAGAACGGAATATATATGCGTAAGAAAGGAATATATATGAGTAAGAACGGAATATATATGTGTAAGAACTGAATATATATGTGTAAGAACTGAATATATATGTGTAAGAACTTAATATATATGTGTAAGAACTGAATATATATGTGTAAGAACTATATATATATGTTTAAGAACGGAATATATATGCGTAAGAACTGAATATATGTGTAAGAACTGAATATATATGTGTAAGAACTGAATCTATATGTGTAAGAAGTGAATATATATGTGTAAGAACTGAATATATATGTGTAAGAACTGAATATATATGAGTAAGAACTGAATATATATGCGTAAGAACGGAATATATATGTGTAAGAACTGAATATATATGCGTAAGAACGGAATATATATGCGTAAGAACTGAATATATATGTGTAAGAACTGAATATATATGTGTAATAACTGACTATTTATGTGTTAAATCTGAATATATATGTGTAAGTACTGAATATATATGTGTAAGAACTGAATATACATGTGTAAGAACTGAATATATATGCGTAAGATCGGAATATATATGCGTAAAAACGGAATATATATGCGTAAGAACTGAATATATATGTGTAAGAACAGAATATATATGCGTAAAAACTGAATATATATGTGTAAGAACTGAATATATATGCATAAGAACTGAATATATGCGTAAGAACTGAATATATATGCGTAAGAACGGAATATATATTTGTAAGAAAGGAATATATATGCGTAAGAACTGAGTATATATGTGTAAGAACTGAATATATATGCGTAAGAACTGAATTTATATGCGTAAGAACGGAATATATATGCGTAAGAACGGAATATATATGCGTAAGAACTGAATATATATGTGTAAGAACTGAATATATATGTGTAAGAACTGAATATATATGTGTAAGAACTGAATATATATGTGTAAGAACTGAATATACATGTGTAAGAACTGAATATATATGTGTAAGAACTGAATATATATGAGTAAGAACTGAATATATATGCGTAAGAACGGAATATATATGTGTAAGAACTGAATATATATGTGTAAGAACTGAATATATATGCGTAAGAAATGAATATATGCGTAAGAACTGAATATATATGTGTAATAACGGAATATATATGTGTAAGAACTAAATATATATGCGTAAGAACGGAATGTATATATGTAAGAACTGAATATATATGTGTAAGAACTGAATATATATGCGTACGAACTGAATATATGCGTAAGAACTGAATATATATGCGTAGGAACGGAAAATATATTTGTAAGAACTGAATATATATGTGTAAGAACTGAATATATATGTGTAAGAACTGAATATATATGTGTAAGAACTGAACATATATGTGTAAGAACTGAATATATATGTGTAAGGACGGAATATATATGTGTAAGAACTGAATATATATGCATAAGAACGGAATATATATGCCTAAAAACTGAATATATATGCGTAAGAACGGAATATTTATGCGTAAGAACGGAATATATATGCGTAAGAACGGAATATATATGCGTAAGAACTGAATATATATGTGTAAGAACTCAATATATATGTGTAAGGACTGAATATATATGTGTAGGAACTGAATATATATGTGAAAGAATTGAATATATATGCGTAAGAACGGAATATATATGTGTAAGAACTGAATATATATGTGAAAGAACTGAATATATATGTGTAATAACTGAATATATATGTGTAAGAACTGAATATATATGTGTAATAACTAATTATATATGCGTAAGAACTGAATATATATGTGTAAGAACTGAATATATTTGTGTAAGAACTGAATATATATGTGTAAGAACTGAATATATATGTGTAAGAGCTGAATATATATCTGTAAGAAACTAAATATATATGTGTAAGAACGGAATATATATGCGTAAGAACTGAGTATATATGTGTAAGAACTGAATATATATGCGTAAGAACTGAATATATATGTGTAAGAACTGAATATATATGCGTAAGAACTGAATATATGCGTAAGAACTGAATATATATGCGTAAGAACGGAATATATATTTGTAAGAACTGAATATATATGTGTAAGAATTGAATATATATGTTTAAGAACTGAATATATATATGTGTAAGAACGGAATATATATGCGTAAGAACGGAATATATATGCGTAAGAACTGAATATACATGTGTAAGAACTGAATATATATGCGTAAGAACTGAATATATGCGTAAGAACGGAATATATATTTGTAAGAACTGAATATATATGTGTAAGAATTGAATATATATGTTTAAGAACTGAATATATATATGTGTAAGAACGGAATATATATCCGTAAGAACGGAATATATATGCGTAAGAATTGAATATACATGTTTAAGAACTAAATATATGTGTAAGAACTGAATATATATGCGTAAGATCGGAATATATATGTGTACGAACGGAATATATATGCGTTAGAACTGAATATATATGTGTAAGAACTGAATATATATGTGTAAGAACTGAATATATATGTGTAAGAACTGAATATATATGCGTAAGAACTGAATTTATGTGTAAGAACTGAATATATATGCGTAAGAACGGAATATATATTTGTAAGAACTGAATATATATGTGTAAGAACTGAATATATATGCGTAAGAACGGAATATATATGCCTAAGAACTGAATATATATGTGTAAGAACGGAATATATATGCGTAAGAACGGAATATATATGAGTAGGAACGGAATATATATGTGTAAGAACTGAATATATATGTGTAAGAACTGAATATATATGTGTAAGAACTTAATATATATGTGTAAGAACTGAATATATATGTGTAAGAACTATATATATATGCGTAAGAACTGGAAAATATATGCGTAAGAACTGAATATATGTGTAAGAACTGAATATATAATGTGTAAGAACTGAAATATATATGTGTAAGAAGTGAATATATATGTGTAAGAACTGAATATATATTGTGTAAGAACTGAATATATATGAGTAAAGAACTGAATATATATGCGTAAGAATGGAATATATATGTGTAAGAACTGAATATATATGCATAAGAACGGAATATATATGTCTAAGAACTGAATATATATGCGTAAGAACGGAATATATATGCGTAAGAACTGAATATATATGTGTAAGAACTGAATATATATGTGTAATAACTGAATATATATGTGTAAGAACTGAATATATATGTGTAAGAACTGAACATATATGTGTAAGAACTGAATATATATGTGTAAGGACGGAATATATATGTGTAAGAACTGAATGATTATATGCATAAGAACGGAATATATATGCCTAAAAACTGAATATATATGCGTAAGAACGGAATATTTATGCGTAAGAACGGAATATATATGCGTAAGAACGGAATATATATGCGTAAGAACTGAATATATATGTGTAAGAACTCAATATATATGTGTAAGGACTGAATATATATGTGTAGGAACTGAATATATATGTGAAAGAATTGAATATTATATGCGTAAGAACGGAATATATATGTGTAAGAACTGGAATATATATGTGAAAGAACTGAATATATATGTGTAATAACTGAATATATATGTGTAAGAACTGAATATATATGTGTAAATAACTAATTATATATGCGTAAGAACTGAATATATATGTGTAAGAAACTGAATATATTTGTGTAAGAACTGAATATATATGTGTAAGAACTGAATATATATGTGTAAGAGCTGAATATATATCTGTAAGAACTAAATATATATGTGTAAGAACGGAATATATATGCGTAAGAACTGAGTATATATGTGTAAGAACTGAATATATATGCGTAAGAACTGAATATATATGTGTAAGAACTGAATATATATGCGTAAGAACTGAATATATGCGTAAGAACTGAATA